>JAESVK010064778.1:0-18281 GCA_017140935.1 Hamamelis virginiana
GGCTTGCAGCTGCTGCTTCATACCTTTATTTATACACTAAATCACCTTTGATCCATCTCTTAATCAATTTTTCCATGGTCTTTGTCTCATTTATTATCTATACGGCAAAATGATTGCATTTTTGAATTGACTTGGATGTTAACATAAGAGGTACTTGTGGAAATAAGAAACCCCATATACACGCACATAATGGAAAAATGCTGGGAATTTCAATCCTTGTTGATATACTGCTATATTTCAAACAAAAGATAAAACAATTTCGGACTTATGGTTTCACTGTAGGATTTCACTAGAGAAAAAAACAAGTTCTATGCTATTCGCGCTCCATGAATAGCATCCAGCGCTCCATCCTGGTCAACACAACGGCCCAAATGACAAATTTGCCCCTTTGTCAAGCTAAACTTCATTTTTCCATATATTATGTATTTTTGGGTCAATTGCAAAATATATTTTGAAACACCGACTGTTGGATAAAATACTCCTCTTATGAATGTTACGACTTCCAAAAATCACGGTGATCCAATGGACGGTTTTTGAAAAAACTGACCACAAAATAATGATATTTTGAAGAACAAATAAAACACATTTTTTTATTTTTTATTTTTTATTTTTTTGCAGTTTAAAAACTAACCGATCACCGAGCTTTTTGGAAGCCATGACATTCTTAAGATGAGTATCTTATCTAACAGTACATCGATTTTTTAAAATATTTCCGCAACTGACCCAAAATACATAATATATGAAGAAATAAAGTTTTATTTATTTATTTATTTTGTTTTGTTATAAGGGCAAAATTCCCTTAAATTATGTGAGTGGGAGTCAAGGGAGGCATGGAGCGTCGATATCACTCCCCCCAAAAAAAAATAAAAAAATGCAAGAACTTTATAATATGAAAATAGGAGTAGATATATGCTCCTAGAAAAGAGAGAAAAGTGGAATTTAAGGTGACATATACACTCGTAACCACGTCATATATATCAATTATAATTAGGGGAAATTACAATTTTCCCTTAAACTATTAATCTTTTTTATGTTGCTCCCTAAGGTTTCGATTACATTAATGTGCCCCCTAAATATGACATCGATTGCATCTAATAGTTTATGGGATACATTGATGCAATCGAAATCACAGGAGGACAACGTGAAATGAAAAATAATTCAAAGAGGCAAAGTGCAAAATGAATTTTATTCTAATTGAGATATTTTCTAGGTTTTTTTTCTTTTGCCATCCCTCACATTTTTCGTGCATCAAAAGCACATGCAGTCCAGATGCCCTGGGATCGAACCTTGGCAATCTCTTGGAGCAGCGAGGATCATTTCACGTAGTATGCCTTTACCGGCATGAATGGTTTGCCTTTGACTAGATCGAGGAGGGGACTTAGTGCGCAAGCTAGCTCAGGATACCCCTTATCATAATACCAAATTAAGAAAAAAAAAAATTGCACATCTTTTTCTTCCTATAGGTCGCAATGGAAAAAAATACTGTCCAATATTTGAAAAGTAGTTCATGATTGTAAAAACTAAATGCTCCATCACTACGTCCATCTGTCTCCCGGTAGCTCCACTTTTAATTAAATCTCCATCACTAGGGTCTTATTGATGGTCTGTCAATCAAGAATAGGTTCATATGTTCTATTGTCAGCTGGTAAATGAATATAAGGGTATTATTTGTCATATTTTGAAGCTATAGGAAGGCAATGTGGTGCAATTAAAACCATATAGGGGGCAATGTATAGTGATAGTTTAGGGAGCAAAATGTACCTTTTTTTCCTTCTTTATTACTATATATTTTCTAATTTTGTCCGATTTTATCCATTTTGTGAAAGCCACCCTCTTTCCCCTTCCTATTTTCTCTTCCAATCTATATTGCCGTGGCTTTGAGAGGATGCGGTTTTGGGGATAGTTTAGTATTAAAAAAATATATATTAATAAGTTTAGGACTTAAACCAATAAAATCTCCCTAAATAGGACTTATGACAATGAAAAACCTTTAAGAGGACTTTAAACATGATTTGCCTTTAAAATAGGACTTTTGGCCAAATTTTCTTTTAAAAATCGAATTATTTACTGATTTAGTCTTCTAATCAAAACGATCACAAGTATAAAATCCTTTTGATTAAGTTGGTCTTTCCTATGGAGATCACCTGTTATAAATTTGATTAGGTGCACCTTTTATTAGCTTCTCCGAACGTGTTATGTGAATTATTAGTTTATTAGACTTTTGTAACTTGGAAAAGTCTATTGTGCGTTGATATTTTCTCACTCCTATTAAATTGAAGGATACCAAATTGGGGTTTGCACTTGGTCCAGGTCTTTGTCTCATCTATACGTTAAAATTAAATGATTCCTTTTTTAATTGACTTGGAAGTTAACTTAGAAATTTATCACAAAAGCACTTGTAGAAATAAGAAACCCCATATATGCGTACATAATGGGTAAATGATGTCAATTTCTTGCAATTTCAATCCTTGGTGATACACTGCTATATTTCAAACAAAAGATAAAACAATTACGACTTATGGTTTCAATAGAGAAAAAAAATGCAAGAACTTTATAATATGAAAATGAGTGGTGCTAAATAATGCTATTTGCTATAAAAAATATATATATATATATATTGGAAGAATTAAAGATGCATATGCTTTCTCTCATACCCATACATTTGTCAAAGTTTTTTTTTTCTCTCTACACGTAATTTCCATTTCTGACGAACCTTGTCCAATTTCAATTTTCAACCAGACCAATTGGCGGGGACATGCGAACTTGGGTCAGGTAATTAAGCACTAGACTTTCATCCAAACAAAGCTATATTGACGGTAGGATTTGAATGTGATATTCATCTTTGATTTTTATTTATTTTTATATTATAAATTCATATTTGGTTTTTACCATTCAGTATCAAACACAAGCTCACCTCTTTAAGACCTAAATAACATAAATCTATTTTTCGTTTTTTCATTTAAAAAGATTTTTTAATGTCAATTTACACATGGTATAAAAAATGAATTATTTGCGGAATTAGTCTTCTAATTAAAGTTAACGATCACAAGTATAAAATCCTTTTAATTAATTTGGTCATTCTTATGGAAATCACCTAATATAAATTTGTATTAGGTACACCTTATATTAGTATCTCCGATTGTGTTATGTGAATTATTAGTTTATTAGACTTTTGTAACTTGGAAAAGTCTATTGTGCTTTGATAATTTCTCACTCCTATTAAATTGATGGATGCCAAATTGGACTTTGCACTTGGGTCAAGGTCTTTGTCTAGTCTATACATTAACTCCTATTAGACTTTCATCCAATCAATTCTACCTATAGTGACGGCAGGTTTTGAATGCGATATTCATCTTTGATTTTTATTTATTTATTTTTATATTATAAATTCATATTTGATTTTTACCATTCCGAATCAAACACAAGCTCACCTCTTAAACACATAAGTAATATATTCTTTTTTTTTTCATTCAAAATGAATTTTTAATGTCACTTTATACATGGTATAAAAAATGAATTATTTGCTGATTTAGTCTTGTTATTAAAGTTAACGATTACAACAATAAAATCATTTTGATTAATTTGGTCATTCCTATGGAGATCACCTGACATAAATTTACGTCCGGTGAACCTTATATTAGCGTCTCCGATCATCTTATGTGAATTATTAGTCTATTAGACTTTTGTAACTTGGAAAAGTCTCTTGTGCTTTGATAATTTCCCACTGCAATTAAATTGATGGATACCAAAATGGACTTTGCACTTGGGTCAAGGTCTTTGTCTCATTTATACATTAACTCCTATTAGACTTTCATCCAATCAATTCTAGCTATATTGACGGCATAATTTGAATGTGATTCATCTTTGATTTTTATTTATTTATTTATTTTTATATTATAATATCATATTTGGTTTTTACAATTTAGAATCAAACACAAGCTCACCTCTTAAACACATAAGTAATATATTCTTTTTTTATTTTTTTCAATCAAAATGAATTTTTAATGTCAATTTATACATGGTATAAAAAATGAATTATTGGCTTATTTAGTCTTGTTATTAAAGTTAACGATCACAAGTATAAAATCCATTTGATTAATTTGGTCATTCCTATCACTACAAAAAATATGACTTTTACCGACGGAAAAATACTGTCACTAAAACTCTTAATATTGTCGCTGAAGCGCTTTAGCGACAGAATTTCCTTCCCTAAATTTTTGTTGCCACTGCCACCGTCGCTAAAGGCTTTAGCGACCATAAAGGTATTCTGTCGCTATTAGTTTGACTTTTAGGCACGGTAAAGATTGTCACTATTACACCATTTAGGGACGGTGTATACTGTCCCTATAACTTAGACTTTTAGGGATGGTAAATTCAGTCGCTGTTCAAACCTTTAGCAACAGTAATTACTGTCACTATTAAACTATTGCATGAGTTCATTTAGCGATGGTAATTACCGTCCCTAATAATCTAAGTAGCGCACATTGTTTCACAATTTTCCTGTTTTCGAAAACCTGTATTATATATCTTACATGCTACAATCACAATACCCTTCAAAATTGAATCCAAAACATGCCATTCAAAGTTTAAACCATGATAGAAATGAATATCATAGATCAAAATGTAATCCATAATATGTTTGTCAATACAATTGATCAAAAATTGAATCATTGGGTTGCTCTTTCACTTTTACTAGCAAAACAGGGCAGACCTCAAAAGCAAAGATCTTAAACCTGTACACATAACACTTGAAGGTATTATCATCAATCCTTTCAGCATCCCAAACAGAGTACTGACTCGCCTCAGATATACTAAATTCTGGGCATCGTTTCATGTGAAAATGACACAAATCAAACCATGATATAGAGCATTTCTTCTTTGTATAGTTCACTGGGGTTTGATACATCTTCAATCTCAGCAAATTCATAGTGAGGGAAATCGATCTTTGGCGGCTCCTGAGCTTTAAGGATGCTTCTGTCTAGAAATGGAGACTAACAGTGAAGTCCACCTTTCCAACCAGCCCTAATACCATCAAAAAGTGAGAAATCAATGAGACAGATTATACGAAATCCAAAAATGTTAACACACACGAACACTGTGACACATCTCTCTTTAAACTTATATCCAAATTATCTCTTCAAATATCAAAATTTTCATACTAGAAGTGATTATTGCAGAAGTCAAGCGGTCCAGCTTTGACCAAAATCAATTTTGAAGCCCATTAACTTTCAGAGACATCAAACAGGCTCAAAATCAATTTTCAGCTCCAAAAGCAAATTAGGCAAAGATAATCCAAACAAGGCCTTATTCTCTCACTTGTAATTGCTCATTAAAACATCCTAATTACGACTAAACAATGAAATGAGCATTTCTAAATACTTAACAAAACAACATGTACTCTCAAGTAAATTGCTTTCTGCCAACCTCCTAATTGTCCCTATTCAGCTTCAAATAAAAAACAGTGATCACCTACATTTTTAAGTAATCACTTCAACATAAGAATTGCTTGGTATTACTAAAGAGAAACATCATCCAGTAACTTCCAAAAGAAATTTGATGTATATACGTTCATCCTACCAATGGTAAGAATTACAATTCAAAACACCCCAAATACACACCAAAAACCTACTCAGGCAAACAATCAAACACTTAGCACTCATACTCTAAAATCCCCTACCTTTTCTGCATAACCAAAATGGATAAATCCCAAATACAATAAAGTATATACTACCAAAGTTTGTAGGGCATCCAAGAAGAATAGACATATTACAAAAGCATAGATTGAGAATTGAAGTTTCAGAATGTACAGAGATTCCTAACGTCTTATGGCTGCTTCGTTTGGACGCCAGATCTGAAACGCTGGTTCTGTTCATGCTGGCGATCTATAGTGATCTGAAATGCTGGACAGATGGATATGATTCGCTGGATCTGAACTCACAGGATCGGTCACGCTGGCCTGTGCTACTGAATCTGTCGGGAAGGGAGGGGTTTTCGTTCCAGATTTGAAAATTTGAGTTGATACAATGACAAAATTAATCAAAATTATCTGAATGTGTAAGAAATCCATGATATCGTCGGTGAAGAAGCCCATAACAGAGTAGCAGAGACCACGAACAAGAGAGAGAGCAATGGGCGCGATGGGGGAAGGAGCGAGAGATCAAGAGAACTGGTCGCCGAGAAGAGTGCAGAGAGAGAAATTTAACCTCTTGCCTGTGAAATCAGTTTTTATGTTGAAGTGATTACTTAAAAATGTAGGTGATTACAGTTTTTTATTTAAAGCTGAATAGGGACAATTAGGAGGTTGTGCATAAATCAAACTAAGGCTTTAGCTACCGAAAATTACTGTGCCTATAGTCTTATAATTAGAACCATTAGAGACTAAAATTACTGTCATTATAATTTTTAGATTTAGCGATGGAAATTACTATGGCTATAGTTAATAATAATATTTAAAAAACTAAAATCATTAGGGACAGAAATTACAGTCGTTATAATCATTAGATTTAGCTATAGTAAATATAGTCACTAAAAAGAAAATTGTGATGGAACTATTAAATAAGTAGGACCATTAGGGACCGATATTAGTGTCACTATAATTTTTAGATTTAGCGATGGAAAGTACCATGTCTATAGTTGATAATATTTAAAAAACTAAAATCATTAGGGACATAAATTACAGTCGTTATAATCATTAGATTTAGCGACATTAATTATAGTCACTAAAAAGTAAATTGCGACGGAATATATAGTGAGAGATAAATTTTCAACATTAAAACAAAAAAAATAGAGTTTGGCAATGGAAACTTAGAAATGGAAATATTACTGTCCCTAAAAATATGTTTCAGCGACACTTTTAGCTTCCATCCCTAAATTACCGTGGCTAAAAACCATTTTTCTTGTAGTGTATGGAGATCACATGACATAAATTTATGTCCGGTGAACCTTATATTAGCTTCTCCGATCATCTTATGTGAATTATTACTCTATTAGACTTTTGTTACTTGGAAAAGTCTCTTGTGCTTTGATAGTTTTCCACTCCAATTAAATAGATGGATGCCAAAATGGACTTTGCACTTGGGTCAAGGTCTTTGTCTCATTTGTACATTAACTCCTATTAGACTTTCATCCAATCAATTCTAGCAATATTGACGGCTTGATTTGAATTTGATATTCATTTTTTATTTTTATTTATTTTTTTATTTATTTATTTTTATATTATAAATTCATATTTGATTTTTACCATTCAGAATCTGTTCCCGGTGTAAATGCTGCGGTCTCGAGACCTTCGGTGTAAGGTCTTAATGCGCGGGCGTGCCAGGGCTCGGAAAACCCAAAGACCGTGTAAACACGACCTCTAGCACCTTCTAGGCCGAGAATCCAAGAAAGATCTTAGATGCCTAGTTGGTCACTTTAAAATTAAAATGGGAATCAGGCGATTGACGAAAATCAGAGGTTAATCCTCTTGGGTTCTAGTGTTAATGAATCTAAAAGACTAAGAAATAATGATTGAATGAAAGAAAATAAAAAGATGCATTGACTGAAATCAAACTAAATGGAATTGAAATGACAAAAGAAATATTACATTGATGAACTAGACGGAAAATGAATTCCATTACTAACTGAAATAAAAACTTAAACTTAAGAAATTAGAAATCAAAGGATGCAATTACCAACTAACCGAACAAACTAATGGAATGCTACTGGAAAATGACGAACTGCTGCTGCTGCAAATGATGATCGACGACTGCTACTGAAAACGAAAACTACTACTGCTTTGATGAACGCTGCTACTGGAGAATTAATGAAAAAAGTTTGCCATGGGCTGTTAGATTGACGTTGTGTCCCCTTGCTTGCTGCTGCTGCTGCAAATTTATAGCAGTTGGGCTGTTAACTGCCGTGGCCCATTCCTCCACTTCCTTATTTGATGGCCCATTATCCCATTATGCCCATTTCCAAAAACTGCTCAGCACTAGTTCCAGAAACTGCTTAACTGTTTTGTGCTCCACATCATGCTGCCACGTGGCTAAATCTCTCCTTATCCTAGAAGCTTGCATGGCATTATTCTTTCCAATTTCGGTATGCCTACGTGGCACTTCTATGATGCCTACATGGCATTTTTTATAGTAAACACTTTGCCCCCCTATTTGGAACTTGATTAAAAATCAAATTTCAAATATGTTTAGATAAGCTTTAAAGCCTTCCTAAATTATCTCACGAAATCCCATAATATCTGCCGTTTGTTATTATCACTTTTATGGGAAATCAAATCTTCATTAGTACCGGGGTTACCTTGATTTGACTTAAGCTGGCTGCTGTCCTCTCAACTTTCCATTTTCCTTTTCTCCCTTCGTCTTCTTCCTGTTCACCGTACCTTCAAACCATGTCTATCCATACCTCCAATCCGCCATCACCAGATTCTGAGAAGTTCTCCGATGACCTTAGAGAGCAACTTGACCCGGTGATCAACAGTCAGGTAATCTCTTCCAACATTATTGGTCCTTTCTTTAAGTGCCCTTCTATCCCTGAGCTTTTGCATTCTTATTATCCTCTGTTTGTAAATGAAAGTTTGCTCTTAGAATCCAAGGGTCTAAACTGGTCTGAATGGGGAAAAACCCAAAGAACTTGGCCAAAACCTAGTTCTGATTGGAAAACCTGGGTCGATAAACTTGAACCCCAGTTTGGACCTCTTTGGAAAGACCTAGGTGTTTACCACCATATCATGTTGAGTACAAACACTATTCCAATGGATAAAAACCTTTTGGCAGCTGCATCTTGTTTTTGGAGTTGTTCCCTTAACGCCTTTCTTTTTCCATGTGGCCCCATGTCTCCCACTATACTGGATGTATGTGCGTTGACGGGCCTTCCACCAATCGGAGATCTCCCTTCTGCCATTTATGATCCTGAGTCAAACTTGGATTTTTCTTTCTCTAATGCTACTTCTTCCTGGACTGTGTATCAAAAATCTGAGTACCAACCCAACACCTTTTCTCCCAATATATCTCAACAAGAACATTGTGCTTTTCTGTTAATGTGGTTGTGTCGATTTGTCCTATGTGTTTCTGCTGGACAAATGACGCAAGAGTATCATCGGATTGCCATATCCTTAGCTTTAGGCCGAAAGCTGGCCTTAGCTCCTTTTGTCTTGTCTCACCTGTATAGAGGTCTTGCAGAAATTTGTAAAAGGTCTTTATGCATAACTGGAGGTCCTCTTTGGTTATTGCAATTGTGGTTCTTTGAATATTTCCCAGACCTTTTTCAATGTACAGTCATTTCAGAGGCCTACCCAACTTATGGTTTTAAGTGGGTAAGGCCTTATTTTGAGCCAAAATCCTTTTCTGAGTATATTACCTTTTTCTGGAAGGTTTCCTTTGACCGTTCTGATTCTTTATTCTTTCCTTTTGGCTGTCGCCAATATGGTCCTCCATGGTTCACCCTTCAGCCCCCTTTTGTAGGTCTTCATCTTATTGAACAGAAACTGATATGGGCTTCCTACCTTGTTGGTAGAGAGCTCCATTATGGTGGCAATTTTGACCCTAGAAATAAGAAAATAGGAATTGAGTATTACTCCCCTAATCTTTTCAGTAGACAATTTGGGTTTACTCAAGGTCTTCCTGCTCCACCATTTTTATACTCTGTGAACTGTCCTCCTCACTCACGGAGAATTTATGATCAAGGTGATAAGTTGAGAGAGATGAATTCCACTTTCTTGGACAATTTAAAAGATTTTCTTCTTCCCCATCTCCCAAATAAGCCCTCAACCACTTTGTCTTTTAAACTTTGGTGGCTCGATTGCTTCAAAAGGGTGTCTAACCACGGTCTTCACATTTTACTTGACCGGTTGTCTAAGGCCTTAGAACCAATCTCTGGCAGTGACAAGCCCACAAAGCCTCCTAAAGTTAAAAGAACAGGAAAAACAGGTAATCATCTCCACTTGTTTCTTAATTTCCCAAAAAGGAATACCTCTTCTTATACTCTTCTTGTTTCAGGTGTAGCAGCCTCTGTTGGTTTGCCTTCTACTACCATTCCCAGTACTGATCCTCCAAAAGAACTTCCAAAGAGGAAAAAGTCAACCCCTAAGCCTGGGCATGGTCCTCGTAGGTCATCCAATAGATTAAAGTCTTCATCAAGATCTTCTCCTAGTTCAGGTAGCACTGTCCCCGTTGATATTTCTGATGATGAAGGTTCTAGAGGTGGTGGTATTGAAGTGAAAGTTGAGAGTCCTCCTACCAAAAGATCCAAAACCTCTGGTAGTCCTTTTCCTTCTCCCACTGTTAGCCCTTTACCAATGGAAAAAGATTCCACTGCCACATCCACCATGTTTAATCCCCCAAGTATCCAATCTTCTGATATCCCAGATGATCTCGAGGCTTGGACAGCCTCTCTTGACTCAATTTCAATGCAGACTGATAATCCCTTTGTTCCTTCTTCTGTTGAGGTACCCCTTGAGATGCCTCACGAGGCTAAAATTCTGACTGTGAAGGCCCAGTTTCTTGAGATCTATCGAGCTCCTCTTTCTAGTATCTCTTTTGAAATGGCTCGGGATCTTCAAGAGCACTTTGTTTTTCTGAAAGGAATCCCCAGTTTGGCCTCCACTATAAGCTCATTGGAAAGTCACATTACCCAACTCCCAGATCTTGTAAGAGAGTTTCAAGACAGCTATGCAGAGAGACGTACTTGTGAGGCGTTACTCAAACGTAGGCAAGACCTTAAGGTCTCCATCGATAATCTGGTACCCTCTATCATTAAGTCTCGGACTGCTCGTGACTCTGAACAAGGGAAGCTGTCTAATCTTGTTGCTGAGACTGATGATCTTCGCAAACAGATTACTGATCTTCAAGCTGCTCTGGTTGTTAAGGAAGGTGAAGTTTCTGCTCAAAAGATTGTCGTTCAGAACACTCAACAAATGGTGGCTGATGGTTGGAAGAATGTGGAGAAGATGGGTCTTGAGTATAAAGCCTCTGCACCCAACGTGCCTACTTGGGAATCAAAGGCCAGAGATGCAAAATACAAGGAATCTGAGGTGATGACCATATGGAGCAGGATTCCAAATGTTAACTTCTAAGTCAGGCCGTTTTAAAACAATTATTTTGAATTTCTTGGATAATTTCATTTCTCCTTTCCTTTCTTTTCTTTATGCACTTTGAACAATTATCTAGCTTTGTTTATTTTGGAAAGGTCTTAAACGGCCTTAAATTGCTATATGACTAAGGTTTTTTATTCTGAACGGTCTCCCATAAGGTAGGATAATACCTTTTAAGAAACCGTCCATTGATGGATTTTATAACATTTCCTGTAGACAACTCTTGGACAGAATATACTCCCCCAGGTATTACTTTTAGTATTTTAAATGGTCCTTCCCAATTTGGGGACCACTTTCCGAACCTAGGATCTTTAGTCCCCAAAGGTAGGACAACCTTCCATACTATATCATCAACTGTGAAGGCCTTATATTTTACCTTTTTATTATAGGCCTTTGCTATTTTCTTTTTCTGGACCTCTATAGAATTTAAGGCCCTAAGTCTTTCTTCTGTCAAATTTTCTAACTCTAACAACATAGCCTCATTATACTCTGCTAGTAGTAAATCATTTTGAAAGGCTATTCTCATTGAAGGTATTGTGACCTCCATTGGCAAAACGGCATCATGGCCAAAGGTCAATGCATAAGGAGTAGTTTTTATGCTTTCCTTATATGAAGTCCTATAAGCCCATAAGACCTTAGATAATTGTGTATGCCATTGCCTTGGATTATCATCTAACATCTTACTTAAAATCTATTTGATAGTTTTATTTACGGCCTCAACTTGTCCATTGGCCTGTGCATAATATGGAGTAGAATTAGTAAGTTTAATTCCATACTCTCTAGCAAAGGCCTTCATCTGATCTCCCATAAAGGCCTTAGCTTGATCAGTATTAATGGTCTCAGGCAGTCCAAACCTATGAATAATATGCTCTTTGATAAATCCTATCACAGCATTTTGGTCCACTATTTTCATTGGTTTTGCCTTAGTCCATTTAGAAAAATAATCCGTGGCAACTATAATAAAGCAATGCAAATTAGAGGAAGGAGGATATATTTTACCAATAACATCAATGGCCCAACCCCTAAAAGGCCATGGCTTTATAATATAATTTAAATCAGTGGAAGGTATATGTTGGATTTGGCCATGCTTTTGACAAGACTCACAACCTTTAGCAAATTTAATACAATCTCCTAAAACTGTAGGCCAGTAATATCCATACCTCCAAACGAGCCACCTCATTTTGATGCCAGCCTGGTGAGCTCCACAAATACCTTCATGAATTTCCCCATCAACAGTAAGGCCTCAGAATCATTAACACATTTCAACAAAAGGCCTTCTTCTGTTTTTCTGAAAAGTTCTCCTGCATATATCACAAAATGAGTAGCAAGCATTTTAATCTTTCTATCACAAGGCATACCTGGGTTAGTTAGCCTCCTTATTATTGGTTCCCTCCAATCTTGTTGGCTTTCTTCAATATCATGTATTTCAAAATTTACTTCCCTGGTTTTGATAGAAGGTAATGCTTTCTTTTCTACCACCACATTCCTTTTTGTTTGTCCTCCAGTGAGTTTAAGACCTGAGGCTAGCTGTGCTAACTCATTCGCATCTTCATTTTCTTCTCTTGGTTTATGTATCAAAATCACATCATCAAATGAATCAAGTAATTGGGAAGCAATAGAAAAGTATGGTAACAAAGCCCAACTATTACATTTGAATTTGCCTGCTAATTGATTCAGAATCAATTGTGAATCTCCAATAACTTCTACTATTTTCACACCCATCTCATGCAATATCTCAAGGCCTATAATTACGGCCTCATATTCGGCTTGATTGTTACTACATTCAAAATCGAATTGATAGGCATGTTCATATTTAACACCATTTGGAGATGTAATAACTATGCAGCCCCGGACTTTCTTTCAGTCCTTGATCCATCAAATTCTAGTTTCCATGCCACGTGTTCTACCATCCCCAAATCTACCTCCACTTCTTTTATGACATCATTTGGATGGTCTGCTAAAAAGTCAGCAAGGACTTGGCCTTTCACTGCTTTTTGTGGCATATATTTTATCGCATAACCTGATATAGCAAATGCCCATCTTCCAATCCTACTTCTAGAAATAGGTCTTGATAGCATATACTTTACTAAATCGGTTTTGGATATGACGTACACAGTATTTGACATAAAGTAATGTTTAAGTTTATCCGCAGTGTAAAACAAAGAAAGACAAGCCTTTTCTATTGGAGAATATCTTTGTTCAGTACATGTAAAGGTCTTACTTAAATAATAAACGGCCTGTTCATGGCCTTGTTCATTTACTTGTGCTAACATTGCACCCAGAGACCTTTCTGCAGTTGACAAATAAAGCCTCAAACTCTTATGTGGTACAGGAGGAATTAAAACTGGAGGCTTCGTAAGATACTCCTTAATCTGGTCGAAGGCCTTCTGATGCTCGGCCTCCCATTTAAACTCCTCGCAGGCCTTGAGCTTTAACAAAGGTGAGAAAATAGAAGTTCTTCCTGAAAGATTAGATATAAATCGACGCAGAAAATTAATTTGACCCATAAACTTCTGTAACTCATTCTTATTCATAGGTGGTTTAACTTCCCTAATGGCCTTTGACTTATTTTTATCCACCTCTATACCTCTTTGGTGAACTAAAAACCCAAGAAAGTTTCCAGCTCTAACTCCAAAGGCACATTTTGCTGGATTCATCTTCAGTTTATATTTCCTCATTCTTTCGAAGGCCATTTTAAGATCTTTCAAATGATCAAGGTCTTCTTTTGATTTAACTACTATATCATCAATATAGACCTCGACAGATTTTCCTATTAAATCATGGAAAATAACATTCATTGCCTGCTGATATGTAGCTCCAGCATTAATAAGGCCAAATGGCATTTTTACCCATGCATACATTCCTATGGCTCCTGGACATCTAAAGGCCGTTTTATGAACGTCCTCTTCACTTATGAAGATCTGATTGTAACCAGAGTGGCCGTCCATAAAAGATAAGATCTTATGGCCGGCTGCTCTGTCTACTAATAAATCAGCTACAGGCATAGGGTATTCATCCTTAGGGGTTGCAAGATTCAAATTTCTAAAATCTATACATACCCTAAGTTTGCCATTTTTCTTAACTACTGGAACAATATTTGAAACCCACTCAGCGTACCTTATTGGTTTGATGAAACCAGCTTTCAGCAGCCTTTCTATTTCCTCTTTGATCTTCATGGTTACTTCCAAGGTCATCCTCCTTGGTGGTTGTTTGAAAGGCTTGAATCCAGGCTTTGTTGGCAAACGATGCTCCACCAATTTTCTGTCTAGTCCTGGCATTTCGTGATAATCCCAAGCGAAACAATCTTGGAATTCTTTAAGAAGTTTGATGATCTCTTCCTTAGTGTCTTTCTCCAAAAGGCCGCTCACAAAGGTTGGCCTTCTATTTTGGTCATCCCCCAAATTAATTTCTTCTAGTGGATCTTGGACCTCTGCTCTGAGGTCTTGTTGTTGTGCAGGTTCCACTTCAAGATCTTTCAAACCGAAACTGTCTTCTTTCATGACTTCAGCATCTTCTTCTAATATACATTCAGCCTCTGATATTTCGCAAAGGCTTTCCTCTTTGTTATATATCAACAGTTTATTGAAAAGGTCTCGAATTAAACCTTTTCGTTGATCTTCAAATGGTCTGCAACTCATGGGATCTCTTCTATACTGCAGCTTGACAACAGCTGGTCAAGTAAAATCGCCCCAGGCCTTGTTGTCTCTTGTATTACTCTTTCCACCGCTCTTTTTGAGTAAAGGTCAATTCCTGTGGTCATTTCTTTGGGTTTCCCTTCTTTGTCGGTACCTATGAATTTGATTGGACCTACGTCTCCCCCATATAGATGAGCTTCCGCCGCATTGGATCCTGCAATAAAAGGTCTCTGGTCTGCCCATACAACTTCTACTTTGCTGCCATTCCATAAGATTAAGAACTGATGCAGAGATGAGGGAACGCACCAATTGGAATGAATCCAATCCCTGCCAAGAAGTGCATTATACGATGCAGTCGAATCTACCACAAAAAAGGCAGATAAACATTCCCTGTTTCCAACCGCTAAGATTACTGGGAGAACTCCCTTAGTCTTTGTAACTCTGCCAGGAAAATTTGCAACTGTCACATCTGTAGGTATAAGATCTGATTCTGTCTTACCAAGCTTTTTTAAACTTGTACTTGGAAGAATGTTAACAGCCGCTCCGTTATCAACTAAAACCCTCTGCATAGGTCTCCCATCCATATGAACATTGATGAAAAGGGGCCTTAGGTGTTGAGTCATTTTTTCTGATGGTTTTTCGAACACTATATTCTCTGACCTTTCTATTTCTCCATCTTCGTTGACCATTTCCACTTCTTCAATGACCACCGATGTACCCTTTGGCCTATGTTCTTCTTTCTCAATTTCGATGGGTTCCTCATCTTCTCTTGCTTGAAAGATTAATGGCAAAGTAAATGCCATGTTGCAACCCAATATTGGTGGAAGACTTCCGAATTGTAGAGAGAAGTTGTCTTCATCACTGTCTAGCTTTAAACTTGTGTCATCTTCATCATTTTCCACCATAAGGCCTTCCTGAGTCTCCGGTTGTCTGATTGTCTCGCCCGATTGTGAGGAAAGACCTTGATCTTTATTAGTCGTTAAACCAAAAGATCTGTCTTCTATCTCTTCAAGTGTCGACATGATCCCTTTTGTAACGGTCTTTATCTCTACATTGCCGTCTTTTGAGACCTCTCGAACTTTCCTGTGGTCTCCATTAACAATCACAGTTAGATTTTTACTTACCTCACTTGTGCCAGAATTTGAAGATGTTTGAAAAGATCTTCTGTACTCCGCCTTCCTTCTTTGAAACCTTCTCTTTTGCGTTCTGGTAAGAGGACACGGGAACTTAGGGTGTTCCAACCTGGTCCATACTCCTTCCCTGGTTAAAGGAGGTCTGATCATTCTTGATTTTTGGTTAGTAACAAACCCCTGAGGCCTCTGTACTGGAACTTTTGGTACCCATCTTTTCTGGACACGAGGAAAACCGTGGTGTCCTTGAGATCTCTGAAAATGATAAGGCCTCATGAAAGGCCTTGGACGGGTTTCCAGATTCAAAGAATTATGGCAGTTGCAACAAATCTGAGGTCTGGTAGGTTTTGGAATGAAGGGAACTCTTGGAGACTGAAAGTTCCAAGGTCTCTCGTTCCTTAACCAACGTTGCTGGAAATGTGGGAGATTTCTCGGATAATGATTTTGCACTTGGTTCCTCGACAAAGATCTTAGATCAGTTGAAGCTACAGCAATCTCGGCTATTGGGAACGGATCAGTGTCTACTGCCATGGCTTCTTTGTCCTTCTCAGGGAATCTTAAAAGGCCTTTGTCAATGCAATCTTGTATTACATGTCGGAAAATAACACAATTGTTAGTATCATGAGACCTTGTCGCATGCCATTTACAGAAATCCCCGGTTTCACGACCAGGAAGTTTATGGCCATCTAAAAACCTGATAAATTTTCCGGCCAATAAGTGGTCAAATATCTCAGATGCTTTTGATAAATCGAATGAAAATTTTCTTTTAACATCCATAAGATTTTTCCTAACTTTTGGGTCATGAGGGGCCTCCATGTCTTTTTTCTTTAAGGCCTGACAAACAAAAGGTTTCCTAGCAATAACCTCAGCCAAATCTACTTCAAAATTCGGGTCCTGATAATATTTCCCAAACGAAGAGGCTTTTCTCTGATCTTCTTCCCTCAAAAGCCTCTCATATCTAGACGCTCTAGCAGATAATTCAAAAAGGTCTTCGAAATCCATGCCTTCGAATTTCTTTCGTAATTCTAGTTCAAGGCCATTTTGAGCGAGTTTGACAAACTCTTGCTCTGGTAAGTAGACAGTGCATCTATTTCTGGCCTTTTTAAACCTCGATATGTATTGTTCTGCACTCTCACCTGATAACTGTCTAAACTTAGACAAATCGGCCATTGTTATTTCAGGTTCAGACCTATAGAATTGCATATGAAAACGCTCTTCCATTTGCCTCCAATTTAGAATTGAATTTGGAGGAAGACTTATATACCAAGTGAAAGCTGTTCCAGTCAAAGAATTGCCAAAAAGTCTTAATTTCAAGTTGTCATTGGCCAAAACCTCACCACACTGTATGGTAAAACGGCCAATGTGCTCAATAGTGGACTGACCACCTTCCCCTGAAAACAAAGTGAACTCAGGTACCTTATAACCTCTAGGAAAGTCATTGCACTGGTCTATCCATTCAGGATATGGCTTTCTGTACAAAGGCCTTACAATTCTTCTCTGATTACCTGCAGCAAGGCATTCTTGGACTATGTTAACAATGTCATCACGGTCAGGTGCATTACCTCTATTAATATTTTCTAAAGGTCTTTCAGAGGTAAATGTCGGATTTTGAAAAATCTCGTAAGGTCTCCCACCAGCAATGCTATTAAACGTACGTCCATTTTGCCCCCCGGGTATTTGGTTCGTAAAGTCATTCATGTTGGTGGGTCTAGGTCTAAAGTCATCATCAGTCCAAGTATTTAGACCTTGATTTCCTCTTGTGTTTTGCCCCCCGGGCGTATTAATAAACATAGGTTGTTTACCAATATTTTTTGATCCACAATCAGGCCCTAGATGAGGCCTTCTGGTTGCGGTGTGTGACCCTTCAAAGTTTGAACGATCAAGTTGGCCATTTCTCAAAGGAGGTGGAATATATGGCCTTTCATCCTCTATAGGACTGACTATTGGTGGGATAGGAGTAGATGAAGCAAGTTTAAGACCTTGGTTGCTAGACTCACCTTTCTTAGTTACGTTTATTCCTGATTCTAAGGCTTTTCCTACTGAAACATGAATTTTAGAAGCCTCTTGATCACTTAAACCACAAGGTCGACCATTATCCCCAACTGTCTTCTTCATAAGACTTGTCATGGTCTCAAAGAATTCTTTTTGTTGTTTAGATAGATTTTCACTCAACTTCTCAAACTGTAGTGACAAGACTTCGGTCATACGGTTAGGTATGTCCAGAATGGCCTTATACATATCATTTTGACTAATTTCTAACATAGAGTTTTCCTCCTCTTGAGAACCATCCGAAGATGTCCCATGACTTTCATTTGGATTAGTCATTGATCTTGTAACAGGTCTATTAGTCATTCAACACAAAGTGGTCCCACCGGGCGTGCCAAAAAGGTGTTCCCGGTGTAAATGCTGCGGTCTCGAGACCTTCGGTGTAAGGTC
>JAESVK010064787.1:0-15812 GCA_017140935.1 Hamamelis virginiana
GGGATCTCTGCCATGGATGCTAGAGTGGCTAAGGCATCCGCAAACTTGTTCTTTTGCCTAGACAGGTAAAAGAATTTTATTTGACGGAATTCTTTCGCCAGTGTCTCTAGATAATCGTGATATGGCAGTAGCTTCTCATCCTTAGTCTTCCATTCTCCTCTAGTCTGGCATATGATAAGGGATGAATCCCCATACACTTCGAGCTCTTCTACTCCCAAGGCCAGTGCTGATTCCAAGGCTAAAATGCAAGCCTCATACTCAGCTATGTTATTGGTTGCCTTAAAGTTCAGTTTCACTGCTATAGGTATCATCACATCTTCAGGTGTCTCCAGACAGACTCCTATGCCACATCATTTCCTATTTAATGCTCCATCGAAGTGCACTTTCCACACCTTCTTCTCTACCACAAGGATTTCTTCATCCGGGAACTGGTAATTGCCATTGTCTGCTTGTGAAGTAGCACATTCTGCCAGGTGTTCTGCTATAGCTCTTCCTTTCACTGATTTCTGCAGTACATATTGAATGTCGAATTCTGACAATAACAATAACCACTGCGCTGTTTTATAGGACAAAGCAGGCTTCTCAAGCAGATAATTCAACGGGTCCATTCGACTGATCAAGAGTACTTGGAAAGACATCATGTAATGGCGAAGCTTTTGAGTTGCCCACACCAATGCCACACATGTCTTTTCCAGAGCACTATAGTTCACTTCATAATCCGTCATCTTCTTGCTGAGGTAGTAGATGGCATTCTCTTTCAAGGATTCTTCAAGATATTGAGCTAACATAGCTCCCATCGCGGTTTCGGTGACAGTTAAGTAGAGTAATAACGGTTCACCTTGTCGCGGGGGAACCAGGATTGGTGGGTTGCTCAAATACCTTCTGATGGTATCAAATGCCTCTTGACATTCCTCATTCCACTTAGTCGGTACATCCTTCTTTAGCAGCTTGAAAATCGGCTCGCAGATAGTCGTCAACTGAGCTATGAAGCGGCTGATAAACTGAATTCTTCCCAAAAATCCCCGGATTTCCTTTTCTGTCTTTGGTGGTTGCATCTCCATGATGGCTTTGATTTTCCCCGGATCTACTTCTATCCCTCTTTGTGTGATCATAAAATCGAGCAGCTTCCCAGCAGTCACTCCAAATGCACATTTCTGAGGGTTCAGACGCAGCTTGTACTTGATAATTCTTTCAAAGAACTTCTTCAGAGCGGCTAAATGTCCTTCCCTATCCACAGACTTCACAATCATATCATCTACGTACACTTCCACCTCCTTGTGAATCAAATCATGCAGCAGTGTGGTAGCCATCCTTTGGTATGTCGTGCCAGCATTCTTAAGGCCGAAGGGCATAACCCGATAACAAAATGTCCCCCATTGTGTAATGAAAGCTGTCTTTTCCATATCTTGAGAAGACATTTTGATCTGATTATAACCCGAAAAGCCATCCATAAAAGATAAGAGTGCATGACCAGCAGTGTTGTCAACCAATACATCTATATGGGGCAGTGGGAAATCATCCTTAGGACACGCCTTATTGAGATCTCTGAAATCAACGCACATTTGTACTTTCCCGTCTTTTTTAGGCACTGGAACGATGTTGGCTAACCATTCTGGGTACTCCACTACTTGTAGAAATTCGGCATTCATCTGCTTGATCACCTTATCCTTAATCTTCAAGGCCCATTCTGGCTTCATTCTCCGCAACTTCTGTTTGACTGGCTTCATGTTCGGATCAGTGGGGATGAAGTGTTGCACAATGTCGGGATCTATGCCTGGCGTATCTTGGTACGACCATGCGAAAGCTTCAATGTTCTCTCTCAAAACCTCTACCAATGATTCTCTCTCTTGCGATGACAGTGTTGATCCAATTTTAATTATCTTAGGTAATTCATCCGTCCCTAAATTGATTGAAATTAATTCATCCATGTTAGGTTGAGCGTGCCCCTTTCCATATTGCTCGTTGAGCTCAGGAGGAACATCCTCTCGCGGGTCTATATTCATGCCATACAAATCCAATGATGATAAAAAAGAGACACTGCAAGAGAGATGAGAAGAGAATGAATACTTCTTTTATTGATTGAAATTTGAATAACAGAACACAGAAGATGAAACAAACTGACACTCGTACCTCTTCAAATGAGGTTGAGGTTTTTTTATTGAAAACAAGGAAATCCTATACTATTACAGAAAAAGCAGGGAAATCCTATTCTACTGAAGACACCTACAAGTTATCATCAGATGGAAGTGACTCGATCTCCTCACAATCATGGATGAAAGGACAATCTTCAAAGCCCCAATTTGATAAGGGTGGAGTTGTAGGTTCAATTGGGTAGATTGCCCTGACTTCATAAGTATGCAATTCGAGACACAGAACCGCCTGCTCGAACATATTTGTCATGGCACCAGCATCAAGGTCTTCAACCCAATCCCTTTCTTTCTTACCAGTCTCACTAGTAACAACATCATCGATCACTGAAGCAATAGGAAAACACCATTCATCACTGAAGAAAATCTCAAACCCAGGTACACTGATCTTCTGGTCCTCAAGGTAGCACGGTTCAGGGAAACCACAATATGGAAAGTCATCACCCTCCTTGACGAAAACCCCATTCAAAGTTGGTCTGTATGGCTCAAGGGTTGAGTTAAGGGTTCGTCCTTTCGCCTTCGCGGAGTCTTTCTCTTTCTTCCTCTGAGCCATCATCTTCTTATCTTCCTTAGTAGGTTTGTAGCCTAACCCATAAGGATGGATAGCAGACGGGTACTTCAAAACTTCAGCGATGCCTTGCAACCTTCGGCCCAATCCCATTCCAGGGAAGAATCCCATTCCTTTCATGATCTGTCCTACATGCAGATTTCCATGAGGATTATAATCAAGAGGTATCAACTCCCTCTGCTCGGGCTCTCCTTCGATAGCCTGTACATACTCGAACCCTGACAGTAGCACTTCTGATGACTCCTGGCTGATCTCACAGATCGGCACTCGATTATTTCGGTTCATCTCCATATCCCCTTTCAAAGTGACCACTGACCCCTGATAAGGAAACTTAATCTTCTGGTGAAGTGGTGACGGTACAGCCCCGGTCGGATGAATCCACGGTCTTCCCAAAAGCAGATTAAAACTGGCTGGCACATCTAGGATTTGAAAATCAACATTGAATTCAACTGGCCCAATAACAACTGGAAGAGTCACCATTCCCACAACTTCTCTGCGAGTGTTGTCATAAGCTCTGACAGTCTGTCCTGATGGCGAAAACTCAGATGGTTCAATCCCCAATGTAGTAGTAGTACTGAGCGGACACACATTCAATGCTGACCCGTTATCAACCAAGACTGAGGGAACTCTCTTTCCCATGATATCCATTGTGATGTACAAAGCTTGTAGATGATTACTCCCACTCTTGGGTAAGTCAGATTCAGTAAATGAGATGGATGGTCCATGATGAACTGGATTTACTAAACCTACCAAACCCTCAGGGGACGTATCAATAGGAACCTGCACCTGATTCAACAACCGAAGCACTGTCTGTCTATGTTTCTGTGAAGCCATAAGCAATCCCCAAATGGTAATGTTAGCCTGTGTTCTCTTCAACTGTTTCAATATCTCTTCCTCTTCTTCTATAACATCTGATTGCTGACCCTTCTCTAATTCTCCTAACGGATTACTGGCTTCCAAATGAGCTGGCTTGAAATGGCATCCGCCTCGAGTCAGATGGTCTACTTCCTCATCACCGGCCCACAGATTCTCTATGGTTTCAGGTGTGTTCATGAGATCCTCCCACTCAATCATACCGATCAAATCACTGTCTTCCCCGATGATCTTCACGACTGAAGAGGTTCCATTCCCAAATTGTTTCTGCATGGTATCCTGACTCAACCCTTCGGGTGAAGAAGGAATATCTAGTTCAACTTCTGCAGGTAAATCATCCCAACCCGTTGGTATAATTGCGTCGTTATACTGCCGAAATTGTCCCAATTTGATGTGAGCCTTGTTTGTGAATGCTAGAACTTAGGGATATGTACCCTTGGATAAACTTTGATATTTTTAATATAGGCCCTTTATTTTAAGGATTTTGGTCCTTAGAATGAAAGGACTATTTTGAGGATGGAAGAGAATATTCTAAAGGTACATACCCTTTTCTGTGATTAGGTTGTTTTGGCTTGTTTTGTCTAAGACCTTCGATTCAAGGGAAAGTGTCCCAAGAATGAAGGACTGGTCATTGGAATTGCTCTTTGAGCCCTGTTTGGTCAGTCATGTTTTATTTCCCTATTAGTAATTTCGATTTATTTCCTAATTTCTAAGGAAATGCCCTTGTGAAATAGGGAAGTGAATCAGAATTATGATATGACGGTTTTCTCCTTTCTCTTTCTTTCTATTTGGATAGCACCTTTTTGATAGTCTGTCAATAGGTTTTGAGCATCATGGACTCTTCCGTTTTTCTAAAAAAGCCCATTTCATGGTGTAGAATTCTGGCTTGGCGTCGTGATTCTAGAGGGCGTCTTTTCAGTATCGAACCTCCAACCACACCTACAATGACTGACGGAGAATCTAGTACCACTGCTACAGTGTTGAATGCTATCAAGGACCAAATTGATGCCCTGGCCCGTTGGTCGCGCCACGGCGAGGGAGGTTAATTCCTCGCCACGCGCCAAGATTTAAAAGTATTTATAAAGACCACATTCAACGGAAATTTAACCTCAATTCGTAGAGTCAGGATGAGTGCGGGTCGTCCACAGAGAACGTTTGTCAATTCGAATAGGTAGTCAAAAAGGGGGTCTATTTTAGTAAGAGTTGGTTTCAAAGATTGGTTGGTTGTTTAAATTCCTAATTAAAAAATTAAGAAAACAAATAAACTAAATTAAAATTAAAAATTAAAAATGGAGAATAGCAATGGGGTTGGATTGGATTAGGGCAAGTAGGCACCAATTGTAATAGGAAATGCTATTGAAATGTGGGATAATGGTAACCTAAACTACAAGAATAGGTTAACCAAAATGATATGAATGATCAAGTGTATAACGATTAACCATAAGCCATAGACTATCAAAATCTTAACGATAATGCATAACCTATGCTAACAATCAAACCATCATTAACTCAACCATTCATTAAAGTAAATACCACTTGTATTTGTATGTAATAGCAATCACAGAAAACTAAAACATATTGAGATAAAGACGGTTTAAAGTACAAGGCTCTCAAATACAAGTCTATCCCAACATTTAATAACATTAATTACAAAAAGGTGACTAAAAACCTCACCAAAATCCTTCTCCAAACCCCATCACCAAGTGACCTAGCCGCCCATGCAGTAGATCGGCGATCCTTGAGCGTTCCTCCACCACATAGTTCGATCATAAGCCACTTAGACTAGATTTAGAAGTGTTTGGATGGCAAGAAAATGCTAAGAAAATCCTAGAAAATCCTAACTACACTCCCTCCACACTCTCCCCACAAATCTGCCCCAAGGCATGCTATTTATACTCTCCCAAAACCTTAGGGAGTCAAAAGACTCTTAAGCCCTTCAAAAACAAGCTATTTACAAGGAAAAGACTCAGATTCGTCGAATTTACGACTTCTCTATCGATAGCGGTCATTCACCTATCGATAGAGAAGTCGAACAAATGAAATCGCCGGACAGAAAGTGCCATCTATCGATAGGTGAAATCATCTATCGATAGATGTGTCTATGTAACTCTTCATGAGACTCCCCAATTCAGAAACTAGACTTCCCAAGCTTTCTAACGATAGGTCGCACGTCAAAATCGAAGTCCGGATGAGGGAGATATGACCATTTGAAGTTGGAAGTTTTCGTCGGGAAAAAACTGCACAACTCCAAAAGTCTCCAAATGGCTTCAAGCACTTTTCTTTCAACTTTGGCACATTAAATCCATCTCAAACCATCCTCCTATCATGCAATCCTCCTTGAACCAAGCTCTTACGAATTGGGGTTAATTCCTACAAAAAGCACAAAACACACATTAACACTAAAATAAACTAACAAAGCACAAATATTAAACTAAAATGCTAAAATAGGGCAGCAAAATGCATAGAAAAGAGACAAAATCGTAGAACGATCACCCGTGAGACTGAACAGATTAAGAAAATGTCCCAAGATAAACAGATCAGCACAGATCAGGATAGGGAGGCCCACTTAGAGAACCCGAAGAGTACCTCTGATCTACCTGTCCCAGCCCAAGTTGATGACAGTGCCAAGGCCCAAGCAGGAGCCAAATCGAAGCCCATAAATCTGGATGGCGAGCCCAGTGGATCTAGATTCCTCTCTGGGGATCCGATCCTATTGTCGAGTAAGGTTGAAGCCTTAGAGAAAGCCCTTAAGGGGATGCGTCGGTCTGATGACCTAGTTGATGTGACATCTTTTTCATTGTTCCCCAAGGCCTGTATGCCGTTCAGTTTTAAGATGCCGGAATTAGAGAAGTTTGATGGGACGGGTTGCCCTAAAACCCATTTGAAGATGTATGTGAGGGCGATCCAACCTCGTGGAGCCGATGATGAGCTGTTGGCTCAGATGTTTCATGAATCACTGAAAGGGTCAGCCTCGAAGTGGCTTTTATCCTTAGATGAGACTAAGTTGAAGACATGGGAGGATGTTTGCAATGAGTTCACTAATCATTACAAGTACAACACTGAGATTGATGTGACTCGTAGGGATCTTGAGACTACTAAGTAGGAACCGAGGGAGAGTTTCTCTGCCTTCATTTCCAGATGGAGGGCAAAAGCTTCGCAGATGACCCACAGGCCTACAAATGATGAACAGGTGCAGATGGTGCTGAAGAGTCTCTTGCCCATTTACAACAAGTATTTGTTATCACAGTATTTCCCTAACTTCAAAGCCCTTGTTATTGCTGGTACTCAAGTTGAAGATGCTCTGGCTAGTGGGGCTCTCAAGGCCGAAGAACCCTTCAGAAACCGCCAACCACCTCTCAACCCCAAACCCAACCCTGAAGTCAATGCCATCACCTAACCTATTCAAGCTACCCAATCAAACCGCCCGTTCCAAGCTAGAGAGCTGGCCCACCAATTCACTAATCTATACATGTCCCTGGAACGTGTCCTTGAGAAATTGAAGGCACGTGGTCTCCTTACCCCTTTGGAACCCCGGCCTCTTCCAGATCATTTGCCCAGAAATTTCAAAGAAAATGAATATTGTCAGTTTCACCAATCTAAAGGCCATCACACCAACCAATGCATGCGCCTTCGCCATGAAATCCAAGACCTCATTGACAAGAAAGTCATTGCTCCACCAAATCCACCGAGTCAACCAAATGTCACCAGTAACCCTCTCCCAACCCATGCTGTACCACCACCAGCTCAAATCAATGCCCTGGGCCTCGACGACCCAAAAATTCGTTACCCAATCCGCCCATATGTCCCACTCAAAACTACCCTAACCGAAGCCTTTTACTAAGCCCGATCCCAAGGCCTCATTACCCCACTCATACCCCGCTTCCATAAGTCTTTTTGCCAGTACCACAATATCTTCGGACATGACACGGAGAATTGCAGAGTTTTAGGGAAATTGGTTCAAGATTTACTTGATGATGGAGAGTTATATCAGCCTGAAGAACCTGTACAGCCTGAAGAGCCTCTACAACCTGAAACTCCTGAGGAAGTGCCTAGAAGTGGGAATTCTCAACGTCAGTTGAAGGAGAGATATCTAGCGGGAGACCCGGAGGTCGGATTGTTAGGAGAGTCGAGTGGCAAGTTTGATTATTATGTGCTCTATTCATCGAGAAAGATTTCTGATGAACCTATTATTCCAACGGGGTGGGATGATTTGCCTGCAGAAGTTGAACCAGTTATTCCTTCCTCACCCGAAGGGTTGAGTCAGGATATCATGCAGAAACAGTTTGAGAATGAAACCTCTTCAGTCGCGAAGATCACCAGGGAAGGTAGAGATTCGATTGGTATGATTGAGTGGGAGGACCTCATGAACACACCTGAAACCATAGAGAATCTGTGGGCCAGTGATGAGGAAGTAAACCATCTGACTCGAGGCGGACGCCACTTCAAGCCAGCTCATTTGGAAACCAGCAATCTGTTGGGGGAATTAGAGAAGGGACAGCGATCAGATGTCATAGAAGAAGAGGAAGAGATACTGAAACAGTTGAAGAGAACACAGGCTAACATTACCATTTGGGGATTGCTCATGGCTTCACAGAAACACAGGCAGACAGTGCTTCGTTTGTTGAATCAGGTGCAGGTTCCTATTGATACGTCCCCTGAAGGTTTGGTAGGTTTAGTAAATCCGGTTCATCATGGACCGTCCATCTCATTTACTGAATCTGATTTACCTGAGAGTGGGAGTAATCATCTGCAGGCTTTGTACATCACTGTGGATATTTTGGGAAAGAGAGTTCCTTCAGTTTTAGTTGACAACGGGTCAGCATTGAATGTATGTCCACTCAGTACTACTACTACATTGGGGATTGAACCATCTGAATTTTCGCCATCAGGACAGACTGTCAGGGCTTATGACAATACTCGCAGAGAAGTTGTAGGAATGGTGACTCTTCCAGTTGTTATTGGGACGGTTGAATTCAAAGTTGATTTTCAGATCCTAGATGTGCCAGCCAGTTTTAATCTGCTTTTGGGAAGACCGTGGATTCATTCGACTAGGGCTGTACCGTCATCACTTCACCAGAAGATTAAGTTTCCTTATCAGGGGTCAGTGGTCACTTTGAAGGGAGATATGGAAATGAACCGAAATAGTCGAGTGCCAATCTGTGAGATCAGCTAGGAGTCGTCAGAAGTGCTACTGTCAGGGTTCGAGTATGTACAGGCTATAGAAGGAGAGCCTGAGCAGAGGGAGTTGATACCTCTTGATTATAACCCTCATGGGAATCTGCACGTGGGACAGATCATGAAAGGAATGAGATTCTTCCCTGGAATGGGATTGGGCCGAAGGTTGCAAGGCATCGCTGAAATTTTGAAGTACCCGTCTGCTATCCATCCTTATGGGCTAGGCTATCAACCCACTAAGGAAGATAAGAAAATGGCTCAGAGGAAGAAAGAGAAAGACTCCGCGAGGGCAAAAGGACGAATCCTTAACTCAACCCTTGAACCGTATAGGCTGACTTTGAATAGGGCTTTCGTCAAGGAGGGTGATGACTTTCCATATTGTGGTTTCCCTGAACCGTGCTACCTTGAGGATCAGAAGATCAGTGTGCCTGGGTTTGAAATTTTCTTTGGTGATGAATGGTGCTCACTTACCGCTTCAGTGATCGATGATGCTGTTACTAGTGGGGCTGGTAAGGAAGAAAAGGATTGGGTTGAAGACCTTGACGCTGGTGCCATGACAGATATGTTCGAGCAGGCGATTCTGTGTCTCGAATTGCATACTTATGAAGTCGAGGTGATTTATCCAATTGAACCTACAACTCCACCTTTACCAAACTGGGGCTTTGAAGATTGTCCTTTCATCCATGATTGTGAGGAGATCGAGTCACTTCCATCTGATGATATCTTGTAGGTGTCTTCAGTAGAATAGGATTTCCCTGCTTTTTTGTAATAGTGTAGGATTTCCTTATTTCCCATAAAAACCTCAACCTCATTTAAGGAGGTATGAGTGTCAGTTTGTTTCATCTTCTGTGTTCTGTTATTCCCCTTTCAATTAATAAAAGAAGTATTCATTCTCTTATCATCTCTCTTGCAGTGTTTCTTTTTTATCATCATTGGATTTGTATGGCATGAACATAGACCCGCGAGAGGATGTTCCTCCTAAGCTCGACAAGCAATATGGAAAGGGGCACGCTCAACCTAACATGGATGAATTAATTTCAATCAATTTAGGGACGGATGAATCACCTAAAATAATTAAAATTGGATCAACACTGTCGCCGCAAGAGAGAGAATCATTGGTAGAGGTTTTGAAAGAGAACATTGAAGCTTTCGCATGGTCGTACCAAGATATGCCAGGCATTGATGCCGACATTGTGCAGCACTTCATCCCCACTGATCCGAACATAAAGCCGGTCAAGCAGAAGCTGCGGAGAATGAAACCAGAATGGGCCTTGAAGATTAAGGATGAGGTGATCAAGCAGATGAATGCCGGATTTTTGCAAGTAGTGGAGTACCCAGAATGGTTAGCCAACATCGTTCCAGTGCCTAAGAAGGATGGGAAAGTACGAATGTGTGTTGATTTTAGAGATCTCAATAAGGCGTGTCTTAAGGATGATTTCCCTCTGCCTCATATAGATGTATTGGTTGACAACACTGCTGGCCATGCACTCTTATCTTTTATGGATGGCTTTTTCGGTTATAATCAGATCAAGATGGCTTCCCAAGATATGGAAAAGACAGCTTTCATTACACAATGGGGGACATTTTGTTATCAGGTTATGCCCTTCGGCCTTAAGAATGTTGGCACGACATACCAAAGGATGGCTACCACATTGCTGCATGATTTGATTCACAAGGAGGTGGAAGTGTACGTAGATGATATGATCGT
This sequence comes from Hamamelis virginiana, assembly GCA_017140935.1. NCBI lineage: Eukaryota > Viridiplantae > Streptophyta > Magnoliopsida > Saxifragales > Hamamelidaceae > Hamamelis > Hamamelis virginiana. The sequence continues at coordinate 10,472 of JAESVK010064787.1, forward strand.
GAAGTCTGTAGGTAGGGAAGGACATTTAGCTGCTCTGAAGAAGTTCTTTGAAAGAATTATCAAGTACAAGCTGCGTTTGAACCCTCAGAAATGTGCAATTGGAGTGACTGCTGGAAAGCTGCTTGGTTTTATGATCACACAGAGAGGGATAGAAGTAGATCCGGGGAAAATCAAAGCCATCGTGGAAATGCAACCACCAAAGACAGAAAAGGAAATTCGGGGATTTTTGGGAAGAATTCAGTTTATCAGCCGCTTCATAGCTCAGTTGACGACTATCTGCGAGCCGATTTTCAAGTTGCTAAAGAAGGATGTACCGACTAAGTGGAACGAGGAATGTCAAGAGGCGTTTGATACCATTAAAAGGTATTTGAGCAACCCACCAATACTGGTTCCCCCGCGACAAGGTGAACTGTTATTACTCTACTTAACAGTCACCGAAACCGCGATGGGAGCTATGTTAGCTCAATATCTTGAAGAATCATTGAAAGAGAATGTCATCTACTACCTCAGCAAGAAGATGACGGATTATGAAGTGAACTATAGTGCTCTGGAAAAGACATGCGTGGCATTGGTATGGGCAACTCAAAAGCTTCGCCATTACATGATGTCTTTCCAAGTACTTTTGATCAGTCGAATGGACCCGTTGAAGTATTTGCTTGAGAAGCCTGCTTTGTCCTATAAAACAGCGCGGTGGTTATTGTTATTGTCAGAATTCGACATTCAGTATGTACTGCAGAAATCAGTAAAGGGAAGGGCTATAGCAGAACACCTGGCAGAATGTGCTACTTCACAAGCAGACAAGGGCAATTACCAATTCCCGGATGAAGAAATCCTTGTGATAGAGAAGAAGGTGTGGAAAGTGTACTTTGACGGAGCATTGAATAGGAAATGATGTGGCATAGGAGTTTGTCTGGAGACACCTGAAGATGTGATGATACCTGTGGCAGTGAAACTGAACTTTAAGGCAACCAATAACATAGCTGAGTATGAGGCTTGCATTTTAGCCTTGGAATCAGCATTGGCCTTGGGAGTAGAAGAGCTCGAAGTCTATGGGGATTCAGCCCTTATCATATGCCAAACTAGAGGGGAATGGAAGACTAAGGATGAGAAGCTGCTGCCGTATCACGATTATCTAGAGACATTGGTGAAAGAATTCCGTCAAATAAAATTTTTTTACCTGTCTAGGCGAAAGAATAAGTTTGCGGATGCCTTAGCCACTCTAGCATCCATGGCAGAGATCCCAATAGAAGGGGGAGTAGCACCAATGATCATTGAATCTAGAGAAGAACCCATCTACTGTTGCGCCCTAAGGGAAGGAGAACCAAACGACGGGAAGCCGTGGTATCATGATATTCAGCAGTACTTAGAAAAAGGAGAGTATCCGCCAGAAGCATCCTATGTTGACCGAAGAACTTTGAGAAGGCTGGCTAGCCAGTTCATCTTGTGCAGTGGGAGATTGTATAAAAGGTCTTTTGACGGTGTCCATCTCTTGTGTGTAACAGAAGATGAAGTAGAGCAGATTATTCAGGAAATACATGAAAGGGCTGGGGCTCCACATATGAATGGGTATATGCTTGCGAAGAAGATTCTGAGACTGGGGTACTATTGGTTGACCTTAGAAAGTGATTGTGCTAAACATGTTAAGAAATGCCATAAGTGCCAGGTGTTTGCAAGTGGTAAGCATCAACCATCCATGCCACTCACTACCATGTCATCACCATGGCCATTTGCAACATGGGGCATTGATATCATCGGCAAGATCACTCCTGCAGCCTTGAATGGGCACGAGTACATATTGGTGGCCATTGATTACTTTACCAAGTGGGTAGAAGCAGCGTCGTACAAGACTTTGAATGCTGAGCAGGTTGCCAAGTTCATACAGTACAACATCATCTACCGGTATGGAGTGCCACGGGAGTTTATTTCAGATAATGGACATCATTTCAAAAAAGAGGCCGAGGAGCTTCTTAAGAAATATAGAATAGTGCATCATCATTCCTCTCCCTATCGCCCGCAGACTAATGGAGCAGTTGAGGCAGCCAATAAGAATTTGAAAACCATTTTGAAGAAGACCACTGATACGTACAATGATTGGCATGAGAAGTTGCCTCTGGCATTATGGGGCTATCGCACATCCATTAGGGCGTCAACTGGGGCTACGCCTTACTCGTTAGTGTATGGTATGGAAGCAGTGTTACCAATTGAGTTAGAAATACTTTCACTAAGGGTAGTTATGGAAAGCCAACTGGCAGAAGTCGATTGGATAAGGGATAGATATGAGCAGCTGTCACTAATTGACGAGAAGAGATTGAAGGCCCTATATCATGTTCAAGGTTATCAAAGAAGAATAGCTCGAGCATTCAACAAGAGAGTTAAAAACAGGGGCTTAAAGAAAGGGGATTTGGTACTCAAAGAAATCAGAATGCCGATTCATGATCCAAGAGGGAAGTTCAAGCCAAGTTGGGTGGGACCCTACATCATCAAAGAGATATTATCAGACGGAGCCGTGCGTCTTATGGACATAGATGGGATCGAATTCTCTTAGTCTACCAATTTGGATCAATTGAAAAAGTATCATGTATAAATAAAAATGAAAAATAGTAAAAAGAGCCCACTAAGTAGAAAACCTGAAAAGGCTGCTTAGGCAAAAATTAGGGCAAGAGCTCGCTAGGTAGAAAACCTATAAAGGCTGCCTAGGTAAAAAGTATAGCATTCAAAAAAAAAAAAAAAAAAAAAAAAAAAAAAAAAAAAATGCTTTTCAATTGATCCCATGAACTACAAGGACCTGATTCTCCAAGTATTCAAAACAAGAAAGTTGAAAGTTTTATGAAGAAAAGAAATATTCAAAGGATGGAGATATGTAGGCAGCCCATAAAGTTACCTTGGGTGCGGTCCAATTCTTTAAGGCAAAACAACCCTGTGTTTGTTTTCAATTGTAATTATTTGAAGCGATTTATTCAAAACTAAAAAGATAGAATTCTTTTATTCATGAAATGAAGAGAAACCTTTCAAAGGTCTATTACATGCCATATGATTCTAAGTCCATTCATTCAAAATAATAAAAAGCATGGGAAATATGTTTCAAAATTCTGTCAAGTCCTTTGTTCCTTGAAGTTTCTTTAGAGTCATCATCTCTTCTTCTCTTGTAAAGTACTACTTGTAAAGCATTAGGTGGAAGTGACGAAGTGTCCCCTCGCTCTTCAGATGAGAGATTTTCGATAAGTCCTGAGATCTTAGCCTTCTTTTCTTGTCCCCGAGTACCCATATTCTGAGATAGCCATTATTTATAAGCCTCATCTAGTTCAAAAGGCCCATGAGAGAAATCAATGTGAGTTGTGAGCAATACAGATGGCCACATTGACATCAAAGCCTTCACCACTGATGGAGAGGTCACCTTGGAAGTATAAGTATGCTCTGGAAGAGATGGAATCGTCTATTTGGTCCCCATTTGGCGAAGCAGTCGGGTTGCCCAATAGAAACAAGTGTGTTTCAGCCCTACCAAAATCACCGCAGAATAACCTGGAGAACGGAGCAGATAATGGCCAGAACAGCTCCAGTTATGTACATACCACTCGATGTCATCCCAAGAGAGAGTAGACAAAAAAGTCAACCATTCGAGTAAAGTGTTTTCTCGAGGTAAGGTAATAGCACGGCGATGATAGGAAGTATGGTAAGAAGTACCAGTGGAAGGAGCGATGAATTTGAGTCTTTCAATCAACCACATTTGCAGTAGAATGGGGCTACCTTCAAAAGGAGTTTTGGGGTCGGCGTGAAGTTTGTCTAAGCCATTCAGAGTTTCGGCGAGGACCATGTGCATCATATTTTGAGATGTGGAAAGGGGTAAAACTAGCTCACACAATTCTAATGGAACCAAGAAAGAGCCAGTACAGAAGAAAAATTGCCCGAGAAGGCATAAAACTAAAGCATGTTGAACGGGCCGTGAAGTAGTGAATTGATTCAAGCCGGGGTGAAGAAAATAAGTAGCTAGTTTTAGGAGATTAAGGTTGGTACCTTTGATGAATGTAGAAGCATCTCCTTCAGAGATCTCGAGAAGAGAAGCGAGAGTTGTTGTGTACTTGCGCCGAATATGTGGGAAGATGAAAGGTCCTTTCAGTGGAACAGACATGATCGCGCAGAATTCCTCCAACAGTGGGCATATTTCTTCGGTGCCGAAGTTGAAAACATGAATTATGGGATCCCAAAAGTGGCTTGCAGCAATGAGAAACGTGGTTTCTATCTTGATTTGTTGAAGAGAGAAACATGCATTTAAGTTGTAGCGAGAGAACACCTTCTTGTCTTCCTTCGTCATTCTCGCCATGAATCTTTTCAAAACCTGGGGGAGAGCCTCTATGATGCTTAAAACTATTGTAGGATGGTTGTAGAGGCTGCTAAGGGTCCCTTTTTTATAGGCCTAGGTCAGGTTTAAAGAGAAATTAGAAACTGAAAAGGCCGAAAATTGGAAACTGCTCAAAATAGGAAAAATAGGGCGGGCCATTACGGTGACCGTCCTAGGCAGGACTGCCAACCGTCCTAGGGTGGACGGCCAACCGTCCTGGCTTGGATGGTCACCAGGATTTGGCCACCCGATTTTGCCGATTTTGCTTGTTTTCGACTTTTTTTCGGGTTTTTGTGCATTCGGGGCCCCGATTTTGATTTTTGTTGACTTTGTTGCTATTTACAAGTTTTAAAACATTGGTATTAGTCCAATCATCATCAAAAGTGTGAGAATTAATAGCAGTGAATGAGTTTTAACAGTGCACATACACCATAAAAGTAAGAAAACTTGTTTTGGCACAAATGTTTGCAAATTACATATGATTTTCAAAGTGAAACCCCATGTCTCATAAAAGATAGGTCAATGTCTTCGAGAGCTCCTCCTTATCCCTCTGCTAGATCCCTCGCCAGCTGAAGAATGACGTGGTGGGTCAGGTGCCTGAAACGGTGTTCACAGTTTGATCAGTTTGTGAAAAGGGAAAGAAGTTGAATTTGAGAATATGATTTGAAGTTACCTATTGACGAGTGAGAGCGGAAGTCCTCAAGCTCATCCTGCGAAGGTCATGCCTCATGGCGGTGGTAAGATCGATGTAATCCTGGCAATACTCTCGAGGGACCTGTCAGAAATGAATGATGTCAGTGTATCAGTGGGAATGCGTGTGCAGTTAATTGGTTCAGTGGGAGACTTACTTGTTCATAAGAAGGATCTATGTGATATCCCTCATTGACTGAAGGTCGTGAAATAGTAGAAGTCACGAAGTTATCTTCAACTATCAGCTCAATGTTCCAGTCTGCAGGCTGTAAGGCAGGAGTCCTATTCGTGTCTTGATCATCATCACTAGCAGCA
>JAESVK010064790.1:0-16243 GCA_017140935.1 Hamamelis virginiana
GTTCTTAGGGTTTGTTTGTATATATTTTTATTTATTTATTTATTAATATAACTAATATAGATAATGCATTTATATCACTACTTTATTGGTTGATTTAGATTATTTAGGATTGTTTGTAATAAGAAATTTAAATAGCCCAAATAAATTAGAAGTCCTTTAATTAGGGCGAGGTGGGTGCCTACAAGTGAAAGCTTGGAACCTTCCCACGTCGTAACCTAGCCCCCGGATCCAACTCTGGTTCAAAGACTGTCTTTTCATTGAAAATGGAGTTTATTTTGTTTTGATTTTAAAAATAAAATATTTTTCATGGTTTCCTTATTCCTTAAAAATAAGGTGGCGACTCCTTTGTTTTGATTTCTAAACCCCCCTAATCACATCGCCCGGTGATGATGTGGACTCACACCAATCAAAGCCCCGTCCACGAGGCTGGTCCACAATCCCGGCACATTTTCTAACAAAACTTGAGCCGTTGTAAGCATTTTGGGTGCAAAAGTGCGAAATGGATGTTTGGCACAAAAATGGCGTACGAACTTCAAAACCCACAGTTTCGCGTCGAGGAAATTTTTCTCTCCAAACTAATGTGGGTAGCATACATTTTAGTTTGAAAAGTGAGAAATGGAAGTTTGGCACGAAAACGATGCACGAAATTGAAAACCTTTAGTTTCGTGTCCTAGAAGATATTCTCACAAAACTAGAGATGTCGTTGCCTACATTTTGGGTTAAAAATTGAGAAATTGAAGTTTGGTCTGAAAATGATGGACGAGCATCAAAGACCTTAGTTTTCGCATCCAGGCACATTTTCGAACAAAACTTGAGCTGTTGTTGACATTTTGGGTGCAAAAGAGCGAAATGGATGTTTGGCACAAAAATGGCATACGAACTTCAAAACCCCTAGTTCGCATCGGGGAAATTATTCCACCAAAACCAGAGCGGGTACCAATCATTTCAGCGTGAAAACTGAGAAATGGAAGTTTGGCACGAAAATGATGCCCTGTAATTCAAAACTGGAGCAGTTGTTTACATTTTGAGTGAAAAAGTGAAAAATAGATGTTTGGTGAGAAAATGATGCACGACTTTCAAAACCCATAGTTTGTGAGAAACAACTTCAAACTTAATCATTTCTGGATCATCAATCTTGATACCATCTTTGTTCAACAAACATTTAATAGTGTTTGATCCATTCCCGGCCTTAACAGACTTATGAAAAAATGAGGTATTTTGATCCTCAAGTTTAAGCCATTGAATCCTAGATTTCTGCTTCAAAAAAGCCTCCTCAGCCATAGATAATTCAACAAACATTCTTAAACATTCCCTCTCTTTAGAGCAGGCCAAAACATCAAGGGGATTATGAAGAGCATCATTCTGGGCAATGTGAAGGTCCTCACGAGCAGCTTGAACTCTTTCTCTTAAATTGCTAAAATTTATTGTGTTGAGAGTTTTCAACTTCTTTTTCAACTCTTTCAACTTACAATACAAAACAAACATAGGATAACCATCAAACTCCATGTCCCAGACTTCACGAACAGTAGGAATAAAATCCTCATGATCGGCCCAATAATTAAAGAATTTAAAGGGGGTTTCCTTTTGAAAACTTGAGACTTCAAAGTAACTAACATTGCACAGTGATCAGATAACCCAGGAGGTTTAAATTCAGCAAATGTATTCGGGTAACAGTCCAGCCAACTCTCATTAATTAGCACTCTGTCCAGCTTCCTCAGAATTTTAGCATTACCTTCTCTGTTATTACTCCAAGTAAAAAGAGGGCCGATAAACTGCATATCAAAAACCTCAGCTTTTAATAAGCACTCATGGAATTCTGAAATAGAATTGGACATACAAACATTTCCCCCACACATCTCATCAGTAAAACGAACAACATCAAAATCCCCTAACAACATCCAAGGAACAGAGGAGGAGGAAATAGCACAAGCAGAAATGGATTGCCACAGCAACCGCCTCTCAATAGCACAATTAGCAGCATAAATGAATGAGCAAAGGAAAAAAGAAGAACTTCCTTCTGCAGTGACTTTGCAACTGATTATTTGTTCAGTGGAAATACAAACATTAACATCAAAGCAGTTAGGATTCCAGCACACCCAAATCCTTCCTAACCTAGAAGCATGGTAATTGTTCGTAAACAGCCAGCCAGGAGCAATAGAATTAATTAAATTAGTAGCATTTTTTTTTTTTGGATAATTAAATTTCATCAACTATTAGTTAGTAGCATTCAGACTTCTAACACGGGTTTCAACCAAACCAAATAAACCCCACATTGTTGTTTTTAATAAAAAGTCTCATCTCTTTATGTTTTTGGGTTGCCTGGGTGAATGAATATCTATTGAAGGGTAGGAGTTTCTGGTCCATTAACCTTCCCTCTAATTGTTCTTGGAGTTGGAGAAAGATTCTTCAGTTGAGAGATGTGGCTCGGCCCCTTATCAAGCACAAGATTGGCAATGGTGTTTCGACTTTTTTGTGGTATGATAATTGGCATCCTTCTGGTCCTCTGTTGCAATGCTTTGGGTCCCGTGTGGTCTATGATGCTGCTATTCCTTTGCAGGCTAAAGTGTCTTGTATTTTGTCCGATAATGGTTGGAATTGGCCTATTACTAACACTTCTGATCTTATTGCCATTCGTAATAGTTGTGCTGAGTGTCCGCCTCTTAGTAGTAGGAGGGAGGATACTGTGATATGGTCTCTTTCTTCCAATGGGATATTTTCTACTAGTTCTGCTTGGAATCATATTCGGAATTCTGGCCAGGTGGTTTGTTGGCATAATGTGGTGTGGTTTTCGAAATCTATCCGAAGACACGCTTTTATTGCTTGGCTGGCTATTCTTAACAGGTTGACTACCCAAGATAAGCTTTTGAAATGGGGCATTATCTCTTCTATGTCTTGTGTGTTTTGCAGGGCTGATGGTGAAGATAGAAATCATCTATTTTTTGGATGTAGCTTTACGGCCCGGATTTGGGGAAAGGTGCTGAGATTGTGTGGTCACAACAGAATTCCTAGGTCTTGGGATAATGAGTTTCTATGGGTTAGTGCTTGTAAAGGGAAGTCGTTTTGCTCCACCATCAGAAGGATTGCTTGGGCTGCTACTATTTACATTATTTGGAGGCAGAGGAATGCGAGAATCCATGAAAATTTGTACATCAGTTCTGATAATATTTTTTCTTTAATCTGTAATGATGTGAGGAACAGAGTGTCTAGTTTTCATGATATTGTTGATAATCCTAGCAATAGGTCTATGTGTGATAGATGGGCTTTTCCGTGTAATATTTTAAAGCGCTAGGGTGGGTTGTCTTCTTGCTGGAGTTGTTCTTTGGTTGCTTGTGCCCGGGCTGTGGGCTGTGTTTGTGGTTTGGTGGTTTGCTGGTGCCCGGGCTGTGGGCTGTGGTTATTTTTTATTGTTTTTTATTGTGTTCTGTTGTCTTTTAGGCAGGTCTTTCTTGGTTTTGGCCCTGTTTTAGGGGAGGTTCTGTCCGTTTTTCCGTAGGTTTTTGTGGCCTCGGTTTCTTTGTTCTTTGGGGCTTTGCCCTTTTTGGATTAATAAATTCTTAATTATCCAAAAAAAAAAATAATAAATAAATAAATCCTCTAACATTCCAACTAGCTATATTAGACATTATAAACAGAGGAGGGATTATCGGACTTCTCATGCCCACGGCTTACCTCAGAAGGACTGGCTATCTTTAGATTGGATTTTTTATTTTTCTGCTTCTTATTGCTCTTATTGCTCTGAAATGCAATTTTCTTATCAATCTCATCCACCTTTAAATTACAATACTTAACATTATTGGTGACAGGAGAGCTTTCTGAATCTGAGAAGGGAGCAGGAACTATAACAGCACTGGAAGACACCTTGCTAAGCTTCATAGCACTGCCAGAACTGGAGCTGGGAGGATGAACAGAGTCCCTGACAACAGAAGGAGCTGAAGGAACTGAATTCTGGTTGTTGTCCAAAGTAGAGTTAACATGAGAACATGATTGATCAGAATGAGGCTGGATACTGCACTCTTTTCCCAAATCTCTCTCATTACAACATTTGCTTATCTGGTCAAGATTCGAATTAGCTATTGAATTATCTAAAACTGAAATATCCACAACATTACCTGTACCTGGATCAATATCAACCAAATTTTCACAAACTAAAGGATCAACTATTGAATTTTCCTCAAGGAGGGCTGAAAACATATTATGAACAGGAACTATACATGTATAAGTATCAACACAGTCAGATTTACCCACATTCCTGGGATTTTTACCAACAGTAGTGAACTGCAAGTCTCCAACAACTGGGCACAGAGAACCATCACTAACATTAACTTTTGTACTCTCAGATTCAGCAACAGCAGAGTTTTTAGTACGAGTCTTAGGAACCCAGACTTTCTTAGAGGCAATAGGCAATTAGAAGGTCCATGGCGAAAGATGCCACATTAGACACATTTACTAGGTTTCCATGGGTATACGACCCCTATCTTAGAGAAATTTCCAACCCCCATGTCAAGTTGAAAAGAATTGGGAAAGTGACAATTCACATCAACCTCAATACAGATGCGAGCAAAAGACAACCTAAACCTTGACTGAGTAAGAGAATTAAGGTAAAGGGGGTTGCCAATAGCACTGGCAATAAATTGAACCCTTCTTCAGTCCAATATTCAATAGGAACATTAAAATTTTTTACCCAAATGGGAAGCTTCTCAAGCTTGAGATTTAACATTTCCATCCTTGGCTGCCACCTTCTCAGGATAAGCGGCTTGCCTCCAATATGCCAGGGACCTGATTCAAGAACCCAGTCTCTAGCATCAAAATTAGAGAATCTAAATATGAACAAACCACTGTCAGTAGATAAGATATCAGGCATTTCTTTGTGGCCCCAAAGCTTATCAGTAGCACTTCTAACTACAAGGTAAGGGAGCCTCTTATCAAGGAATTGACCAACTAAGCAGTCCTTCCAAAGCATTATCCCAGCTTCAGCTACTGGTTTCTTGAACAAAGATTTCCAATCCGAGACCACCCTCTTCTCTGAGCTACCCGTAGAACCAGAGCCACTACACAAATCTCCATTTTTGGTTGAACTAGGACCTTCAAAAATAGACCCAGCAACTTTACCAAAGACTTCATTATCGGCCAGTTTCCTAGTAGGATTACCAATATACACAGCATTCACACTATTCACACTATTTTCTAATACAGTCTCACCAGAACAACCCCTAGCAGAAGGAGAAAAATAGGGGAACGAACCCTCTTGTCATCATCAGTAGAAGGAGCCTTACTTATCTCAGATCCAAGTGGATCTTGGTATAAGGAAACAGAACTAGAGCCAGACAGATCTGAGGAAGAAGCAACAACAGGATTGGAAAGGGATTTGGAAGAACCCGTACCCCACGACACAGGCATGCCAGAAAACAGAAAGCTAGTATCTTCCGAAAACCCTAGCATCTTTTCCAAAGCCTCACTAGAGAGGGACGACATGGTACCAAAGAAGAGGAGAAGAAGAGCACATGAGAACAACCCAGAAAACCTCCCTACAAACTGAGCTTCAAGAAACCCACACACCACCTGACAACCGCGAACCAAACACCTCGCAGAACCAAAAGCCACCAGAAACCACCCCCGCGACCCATAAAACCCACAAAACAGCACCAGAGCAGCTCGAGAGAAGATCCAGGGAAGCCAAGAAGGAGAACAGAGGCACAAACCAGGTCACCCAATTCGCCATTCGAGAGCTTCTCTCTCTAAACCCATTTCTCCTTTTTTTTGGAAACTAAGGTCTTTGATGCTCGTCCATCATTTTCATACCAAACTTCCATTTCTCAAATTTTTTTTTTTTTTGGGATAATTAAGAATACATTACCAAAAAAGGAGATAAACAACAAAGATCAAACAAGGCTCTAACCCAAAGGGAAAAAGCAGCACACAAAACCGAGCCTAATACAAGAAAAAATACAATCCAAATGACTAGGCAAAGAAAAGCCAACGGGAATCAGGACTTCCCCCTAGCATTTTTTAGGGATTTTTTAGGGAGTGAACTTTCTTTTTGAGCTTCTTCCGAAGAGAATCTCTTGAAAGAGGGGCACAACCAGAGAAATCCTCATCAGCATCATCAAGAATGCTGAACATGTTACTACAATTACTCTTCATGCTGACGGGACTTTTTAACACTACCCCATTGCTAGTAGCTTAGATATTTGAAGCAGGTACCTCCTGCCAATCACCAACACTAGTACTAGCAACAGCTCTAGTATTAACAACCTGAGGAACAGCCTGAGGTTCTTTCTTCCTCCATTCCTGTTTATTCGTAACAATTTTTGGGGAGGAAAGCGGACACTTTTGCAGAGAGTGACCAAAAACTTTACACTTCTCACACCGAGAGGGTTTCCAAGGAAGATCAATTCCTTTTTTTTTTTTTTTTGGATAATTAAGAATTTATTGATCCAAAAAGGGCGAAGCCCAAAGAACAAGAGAGAACCTGAGGCCACAAAAACCTACGGAAAAACGGACAGAACCTCCCCTAAAAAACGGACAGAAATCTGAATAACCTGCCTAAAAAACCAGCAAAAGCAAGGAACAACCAGAACAAACCAGCAACCAACAGCCCACAGCCTGGGCAAAGGCAAAACCAAAAGAGGACAAATAAAACCGCCCACAGCCCGGGCACAAGCAACCAACAAAAACCAAGCAAAGACAAGCAAAAAAGCCCACAGCCCGGGCACAAGCTACCAGCAAAGAAAAGGACCCAACCCTAATGTTTTAAGATATTACAATCAAAAGCCCATCTGTCACACATAGATCTATTACAGGGATTATCAGCAATATCATGAAAACTAGACACTCTATTTCTCACATCGTTACAAATTAACAAAAATATATTTTCAGATGTGATGTAGAGGTTTTCATGAATTCTAAGATTCCGTTGCTTCCAGATATTGTAGATAGTGGCAGCCCAAGCTATCCTTCTAATGGTGGAGCAGAAAGTCTTCCCTTTACAAGAGGTAAGCCATATGAATTCATTCTCCCAAGACCGAGGAAGTCTATTGTGACCACACAACCTGAGCACCTTTCCCCAAATTATGGCAGCAAAGCTGCACCCAAAGATGAGATGATTCCTATCTTCGCCATCAGCTCTACAAAACACACAGAACATGGAAGAAATAACACCCCATCTCATAAGCTTATCTTGGGTAGTCAACCTGTTAAGAATAGCCAGCCAGGCAATAAAAGAGTGTCTTCTGATAGATTTTGAAAACCACACCACGTAATGCCAACTCACTACCTGGGCAGGATTACGAATATGATTCCACGCAGAGCTAATAGAGAACTTTCCATTTGAAGAGAGAGTCCACACCACTGTATCCTCCCTCCTACTCCACAGAGGGGGGCAATCAAAACAGCTATTACGGATGGCAATAAGATCAGCAGTATTAGTAACAGGCCAATTCCAACCATCATCAGATAAAATACAAGAAACTTTAGCATGCAAAGGAATAGTTGCATCATAGACCACCCGGGATCCAAAATGTTGAATTAAAGGGCCTACAGGATGCCAATTATCATGCCAGAGATAGGTAGAAGCACCATTACCTATTTTGTGACTAATAAGGGGTCTGGCCATATTCCTTAACTGAAGAATTTTCCTCCAACTCCAAGTGCAATTAGAGGGAATGTTAATGGACCAAACGCTTCTACCCCTGAGAAGATATGCCTCCACCCAAGCAACCCAAATCGAGCCAGATCTGGAAAACAGACTCCATATATGCTTCAAAATAGCAGCGATGTTCCAATCCTTGACCCTGCGAAGGCCTAATCCTCCTTCCTCCTTAGGCTTACAGACTAAACTCCAGCTCACTTTGGCTTTATGAGCCTTACCATAAGACCCAGACCAGAGAAAAGCATTGAAAATTTGCTCAATCTTGCAAACAGTATCAATAGGAATAATGAACATGCTACACCAGTAAACCTGGATGCTAAAAAGAACAGAGGATAACAGTTGGAGTCTTCCAGCAAAAGAAAGAGATTTGCTAGTCCAAGACTGGATACGGCTAATCAGTTTTTCCAATAAAGGCTGACAGTCCATTCTAGAAAGCTTTGTAGAAATAAGGGGAACCCCTAGATACCTCATAGGCAAACACCCCACATTTATCCCAGAAATACGAACAATGTCAGCTTTTACAGACTCACTGGCACCCGAAATAAAAATAGCACTCTTACTATGATTAATCTGAAGACCAGAAAACCTTTCAAACTCCTTTAGCGCATCCATAAGAATCTGAATACTTCCAGAAGTGGCTTTAGCAAACAGGAACAGATCATCAGCAAAACAAAGATGGGAAAGAGAAATTTCCTCACATCTAACATGGTATTCAAATTCTTCCCTTCTAGTGGCACGGGAAAGAGTTCTAGACATAACTTCCATAATAATCACAAAAAGGAAAGGAGACATAGGATCCCCTTGCCTTAACCCCCTTTTACCCTCAAAAAACCCAGCCAACTCTCCATTAACAGCAACAGAAAACTTGGGAGTAGAAAAACAAGCTTCAATACAATTCAACAAATGCCTAGGAGTACCCATATGTCTCAAAGTAGAAATCAAAGCTTCCCAATTAACCGAATCATAAGCTTTTTTAATGTCAATTTTCAAAGCACATCTTGGAGGACCCAAATCTCTATGATAATTATGCATAATTTCTTGAGTCAGAAGGATATTATCAGAAATAAGTCTACCATGAACAAAAGCGGATTGAAACGGGCTAATAATGTCTGGAAGGCATAGCTTAATCCTGTTTGCAATAATTTTAGATATGCACTTATAAATGACATTGCAACAAGATATAGGCCTAAACTCATTAAAAGAGGAAGGGTTTTTGACCTTAGGCACAAGGGCAATGATAGTGCAATTAATCTCCCTTAGTAAACATCCAGAACTGAAGAATGACGTAATAGCCTCAATAACATCTGCACCCACAATATCCCACGCTTTCTTGAAAAATAAGGAGGTAAAGCCATCAGGACCAGGGGCCTTATCATTCTTAATAGAAAACATAGTGGACTTTATCTCTGCAGCAGTAATATCCCTATTAAGGATATCAAGATGAGTAGGAGACCATCGAAACCCCTCCAAGGTGTTCAAGATACCATAGTCATCAGGAGAAACAGGATCACTTCCCAAAATGGTCTGGAAGTACGAAACAGCTTCATTTTTTATAGCAACAGGATCCTCAATCTTAGAACCATCAGAATGGGTAATGCACTTAATCGAATTGATAGCATTTCTCGCCTTAACAGATTTGAAGAAAAACTTTGTATTTTGATCCCCCAACTTCAACCATTGAACCCGAGATTTCTGCTTTAGGAATCCTTCCTCAGCACGGGCTAAGCTGTTATAAACTCTGAGGCAATCCTTCTCAATATCAACAAGACTCCTGTCATTTGGATTAAGCAAAAGGGAGGACTGAGAATCAAGCAGCTTTACTTTAGCATCAGCCACTTTACCTCTGATATCCCCAAACTCCTGAAAGTTGAAGGCCTTAAGAGCTTCTTTAGTCGCTTTAAGCTTGCGACACAATCTATACATAGGTTGACCATAAACACTACTATTCCACGCATCTCTCACAATTGCCAGAAAAGCAGGATGATCAGCCCAAAAATTGAAGAACTTGAACGGAAAAGACTTTTTAACCGGAGCCACCAACGGGCAAAGCTTAGCCAAGGCCAGACAGTGATCAGAGATTCCAGGAGGGAGGAACTCCGTGATAGCATTAGGAAACGCATCCATAAAACCTTCATTAATTAGAGTTCTATCCAATTTTCTGGCAATAAAAAATTCTCCATCTCTCCTATTCATCCAAGTAAAGAGGGGACCAATAAACGGCATATCAAATAGTTCAAGATCATAAAGACAATCATGAAACTCCGACATAGCACTGTCCACCATTACATTTCCTCCCCATTTCTCGCTAGAGAATCTAGTCACATTAAAATCACCCAGGAGAGCCCAAGGATTGCTACCAATAGAAGTAGACTGCCAACACAGCTGCCTCCATAATTGTCTCCTATCAATCTGACAATTTGAAGCATATACAAATGTACAGTAACACAAAAGCTTACCATAAAGATCAGAGATGCGACTATGGATAGCCTGATCGGAACTAATCAAACAGTCTAAATGCACCACATCCGGATTCCAACAAACCCAAATTCTTCCAAGGGTAGAGCAGTTATAATTATGGGAGATACTCCAGCCAGGAGCAATACGCAAAAAGATGCCATCCATCCCCACAGATCTGACTCTGGTCTCCACCAAACAAAAAACTGAAATAGTATGAACCGAAATAAAAGAGCGAACTTCTTTCTGTTTTAGAGGGTCATTCAACCCCCTAACATTCCAACATGCTATATTAATCATGGAAGATTGGAAGACGAAGAACCACCCTCCTGGCCTACCCCACCTTTAGTCAAGCCAGTCTTTTGAAGTTGCTTTCTAAGCTTTCTCTTTTGACTTTTAGATAAAAAGCCACCACCAGAAACATTACCTATTTCATCCACTTTAACAACATTTTTGAACTTTGTAATTATGGGAGAACTATCAGAAAAATCTGTCTCCGACAAGGAATTATCAGTAGGAAGCTTCAAGGTATCATTGACAACATCAGTACTATCATTATTATCATCAAGGCATTGAAAGGAATTATACTGACTGTAATTACCCGAAGACTGAGGAGCTTCCTTTGGCAGGAAGGTAGAGGTATTATCATTCATATTGATGGATTTCACCACGGAGTCACTTTCACCAGGTAACTCAAACCCTAGTCCCGTAGAATCATCATCCCCACTACTAGACATACCCACACCACCATCCCTACCCTCTCCATCTACACTAGCAGTAAAGAGAGAAGTTACGGGTAACTTAGAGTTAACAGCATTAACAGCATGAAAGGTCCCAGAACCCACTGCAGAGTCTCTACCCAAAGCATTAACAACCGAATTAACCTTCATCTTCCCACCCTCTCCAGAAGGAGCACCAGAAGAAGAGTTTTTAGGGACCCAAACTTTTTTAACATTACAATGGGATAAATTATGACCAAACACCTTACATTGTGTGCATCGATGAGGCTTCCAAGGATATTCTACTTTAATTCGAGTAAAAGAACCATTGGCAAGTTTAAGAAGAAAAGAATTGGGGAATTCGCAATTCATATCAATCTCAACACACACTCTTGCAAAAGATAGTCTAGAACAATTTTCAGTAAGAGTATCAAGGTGGAGAGGTTTACCTATGACACTTGCTAAGTGGCTGAACCCCTTAAGAGTCCAATATTCGACAGGAATATTATAGAGCTTAACCCAAATTGGAATAGTTTCGAGCTGAATGTCAAGCATCTCCATGCCAGGCTGCCACTTGCGGAGAATTAACGGTTTCCCTGCAATATGCCAAGGGCCTGATTCCAAAACCCAGTCTCGAGCTTCAAGGTTAGTAAATTTGAAAAAGAATAATCCTGCCTCAGTAGTGAAAATCTCTGGCATTTCTTTTTTGCCCCATAGTCTATCCACAGTAGCCCTCACCACAGAAAATGGAAGTCTCTTGTCAAAAAACTGACCAACCAGGCATTCCTTCCATTTATAAACCCCCTCCATTACCACTTCGGCAGGGGGATCAACTACAAAGTCCTCAGCCATTCTAGAAGGTTTGATAAATTCCAGAGGAGATGAAGAACCAAGCTTGGCAACAGAGGAGAATAGAGATTTCCAAGAAGGGATAGGTTTACTCCCTCGAGAATCAAATGCATCATAAGTCAAATTATTGACAGCAGAAGTCCCAATATTCTCCTTCGTGGTAGCTGAATGAACATGATGATATCCATCTTGAACAATTCCTAAACCCGAAGGCATATTAGAATTGAAAAGACCTGCCCCATCCAAATTATGAACTCCAGCAGCCCCACAACAGGCATCAATACATCCAGTAACATCAACACAACCTGCAGATGAACTACACCCAAGACCAGGCTTACCAATGATATTATGTTCCCCACACATTCCCTCCATAGCCAACAGCTCATTAGCAGTAAAGGGATTCACCCCATTAACATTTCCAGTCCCTTGTTGCATATTAACTGCAGACCCAGAAATATATCCAGACAAAACACTCTTACCATGCTCACCTTCGATTCTGCCAACCCCATTTCGAGGCATGGTTCTGTTCACAGCATCGGAATACACCATTGAAAGACTCGGATTTACCTGACCTGCAGGTTCTGAAGAATAGGGACTGGAATAACCCTTGTGGGTGTTGACCGCTACAGGAACCTCTTGCCATCCACGCGATACTTCAGCACTTACTCCCAAATTTGCAGAACATATTCCCGAGAGAGAAGATGGAGGAACCGAGGAAGAATCTCGAGATACCTCAGTAAACCCTAGCTTAAACCCCCTTTCCATAACAGTTGAAACCCGATCTTCTCCTTTTCCAGACGCTGTGGTAATCTCAGTTGGAGTGGCACTAGAAAAACCTTCACCCCCACTGGAACCACCCACACTGGAACCTCCATTACCGTCAGCAACAATGTCGCCGGGAAAACCACCAGCTGATCCACGCGGAAGCGAGTCATGGAAACCTCTGCAAACAGCCCCACCAGGTGAACTCGAACCTCGATTCAAACCAGCACAGGGATTGGCCTTTATGGATGTTCGTGAAACATGGGTTTCACTGTTCATAAAGCTAGAACCAGCACCATACCCATGGCCTCCTTTATGCGAACCTGGAGAGACCTTAGTATTTTCAACGGGATAGCTAATGAGACTCTGTTCATCTTCGCTAGTCACTCCAGCAACAGTGTATCCCTTCTTCGGCTCACCTGAATAAATGGAGCTGACTTTACCCTCGCCGGAATAAGCACTTCCATCGACCTCACCGACGCCAGCAACTGTTATCACCTCACTGGAATCATGCGCAACAGAGCCTAGAGGGTAATAGTGTTGAGCTACCCCAGTTTTGCAAAAACCAATATCCCGTATTGAGCTTTTAGTGGGATGTTGACTTCCTTCTCCACGTGTTGGAGATATAACACCCACAGTAGGTGATTTCGTGATGTCAGCCATTAGTAAGGAGCAAAGAAAACAATAAAGAAACAGTGAAGAAGGAATTAGGGCACAAAAACCAAGAAGGCAAGTCACCCAAACCCTAGAGTTTCTCTCTCTAGAAAGCACATTTTTTCCCTTTTGGAAGATCAATTCCAATCTCCACACATTCTCCATTATCGACCCTCACCTTCAAAAATTTAGGAATAACTTTAGTAGCATCAATTTCAATACAAACTCGAGTTAAAGTTGCTCTACTGCCATTAGTTGTATGCATGTCCATGAAGAGAGGACATCCGATAATGCTGCCCAAAAATTCCATACCCTTAGCAGACCGTAAAATAAGAGGGACATTAAGGAACTTAACCAAATAGGGATGTTGGAAAAGCAAGATTTCTTCAACTCCATACCCGGTTGCCAATGCTTAAGAGCCATATAACTACCAGCAATAAAGTAGGGACCTTCATTCAAAATTTGATTAAGAGCTACTGAATCTTTGGCCTTAAACAGGAAAAACCCTGAATCAAATTTCAGAACTTCAGTGATGTCTTCACCCCAAACACGAGCAGCCCAGTTTCAAACAAGATTTCTCAAATTTTAACCCAAAATGTAGGCAACGACTCTAGTTTATTGAGAAAAATGAGCCAGGATGCGAAATTATGGATGTAAAGTTCGTACATCATTTCCTCTCTCACTACCCGAAATGTAAACGACAGCTCTAGTTTTGTGAGAATATCTTCTAGGATACGAAACTAAGGGTTTTCAATTTCGTGTATTGTTTTCGTGCCAAACTTCCATTTCTCACTTTTCAAACTAAAATGTATGCTACCCACTCTCGTTTTGAGGGAAAAATTTCCTCGACGCGAAACTATGGGTTTTGAAGTTCGTACGCCATTTTTGTGCCAAACATCCATTTCGCACTTTTGCACCCAAAATGTAAACAACAGCTCAAGTTTTGTTAGAAAATGTGCCAGGATGCGTAAACTATGTGTCTTGATGCTCGTGTATCATTTTCATACCAAACTTCCATTTCTCAATTTTGAAGCCAAATGTAAGCGACGGCTCTAGTTTTGTGAGAAAAATGTGCCAGGATGCGAAATTATGGTTTCAGAAGTTCGTGCATCATTTCCGTGCAAAAATTCCATTTCTCAGTTTTGCAACTAAAATGTTCACAACAGCCCTTGTTTTTTGAGAAAAAGTGTCCAGATGCGAAACTACGGGTTTTGAAACTAGTGCATCATTTTCTCACCAAACATCTATTTCACACTTTTACACCCAAGATGTAAACATCGGCTCAAGTTTTTTAATAAAATGTGCTTTGATGCGAAACTATGGGTTTTGATTGTTGTGTTGGGTTGCTGGTGCCCGGGCTGTGGGCTGATTTGTTTGTATTCCCTTGTTGTCCTGTGTTTTCTGTTGGCTTCTTTGGTCTGTTTTTTAGGCAGGTTTATTTGGCTTTTGTCCCTTTTTTAGGGGAGGTGCTGTCCGTTTTTCCGTAGGTTTTTGTGGCCTCGGATTATTTGTTTGTTCTTTTGGGCTCTGCCCTCTTTGGATTAATAAATTCTTTATTATCCAAAAAAAAAAAACTATGGGTTTTGAAGTTCGTGCATCATTTTCGTGCTAAACTTCCATTTCTCTCTTTTCCAACTAAAATGTATGCTATTCGCTCCGGTTTTGAGGGAAAAATTTCCTCGATGCAAAGCTATGGGTTTTGTAGTTCGTAAGCTAATTTTGTGCCGAACATCAACTCCATGCTTTCGCACCCAAAATGTCAACAACAGCTCAAGTTTTGTTAGAAAATGTGCCAGGATGCGTAACTATGGGTTTCGATGCTCGTGCATCATTTTCATACCAAAACTTCAATTTCTCAATTTTAAACCCAAAATGTAAGCAACGGCTCTAACTTTGTGAGAAAAATGTACTAAGATGGGAAATTATGGTTTTTGAAGTTCGTGCATATCAAAACAAGTATAGAACACTTAAAATGGGTTAGAGAGAGAAGCTCTGGCGATGTGGTCTCTTCTTCGCATGGATCTCTGTATCCTTGTTTGGTTTTAGCCTCGGCTTCGCTCCAATCTTGATCCACTGGTGTTGCCTTTGATTCTCATCTCTCCACGTGATTTTGGTTCCCCTGTGGTGCGCTGCTGTGTCATCTTCTTCATTCTTAGTGGGTTCTTGTCGATTCTTCTCAATCCATCCTCGGCCACGAATTTATTGTTTTGTTTTTTCCCCTTTATGGCTACCCCACGTGCTTCCTTGGGTTCTTCTAGTGGAATTGCAGCTGGCTCGTCTTTGGTCCAACCTCGAAGTGCTGCATTTGATCTTAAAGCTTCTTCTTCGAATCTTTCTCTAGGGAGTGGTTTTCCACATGGCGATAATCCACGTGTTGCTACGGTTCCTGGTTCCTCTAGTTCTAGTGTGGGTTTTGATCTTAGTGGGGGTTCTTGTGTAAAAGGTTCTCTTTCCTCCTCTCGTGCGCCTGGGTTTCAGTCAGTGGGTATGAAGGTGGATTCAGTTGCTACAGGGGATGGATCCTTTATTGCTGATTCAAATATTCGTAAACGTGTGGGTTTCTCTATTGATGGTGGCCCTTTGTCACATGCTGTGATTCTCCCTGTGGTGAGTGGTTGTCCACTTGGCTTGAATCCAAGTGGTGTTGTTGAAACCCTCTTAGATCCGAGGGCTGCTTCTTTGGAAGCTAGTGCGATTAATGAAACAATCACTCCCTCTGTGGTTGCATTTAAAGGGGCCGCTTCCTTTGAGGTAGACAAGGTAGACAAAGTCTCCTCGAAATGCGTTGATCGTGTGATGTTGGATGTTGATCCACACTCGGTGGGAAGCCATGGGTTTGCTGAATCCATTAAAGTGCCAGGGATTTTTCCTATGCAATCACGTGATGATCATGGATTTTCTTCGAAGCAAGTCTCTATGGGGTCTTCTGAAGAAGCTTTTTCTGATGGGGTTTTTTCTTCTGCTGGTGCGTGTGCAGCTACGGTGACTGGAAAACCCATCTTTTCTCTTGATGGTGATGAAACCCATGTGGTTTCTACTGAAATTTCTTTTAATAGTTCTCGGTATTTAGCTCGGGAGGATCAAGGCAGGATGGATGTTCAAGATTCTCGAGGTGGAGTTCATAATTTGTCTATTTCTAAGGCGAATTTGTCTGCTG
>JAESVK010064795.1:0-14180 GCA_017140935.1 Hamamelis virginiana
GACTGGATCTTGCATCAGATGACGTGTTGCGATGTGGTTAAAATATGAGTAGATGCAAGTAGAGAATACCCAAGCAGAGGATCCCAACGCTTAAGGTCGGCAAAAAATACAGCTTCATCTCGCAGGGCACGATGGTCGGGGATGAAGACAAGTTGCAATTTCTCCAAATTTTCCTTGAAAACTGGGTGCATCCATGGCATGAATAGTGAGCAATAGAGGCCAATTTTGTTCCTTCTCACAATCAAGTGGTCTCATTAGCTCATGATTGTGTAAGTAGAAACATTTTGAATCATCGAGTTCTATGGTACCTCCTCAAGCAACATGAATGTGTATGAATCATGAGCCTATATACTTTTATTTATAAGGTAAATGGAAGGGTGGGTTGGATCTTTTTGTAAAAATAGATACACGTGATGTGATGCAGAGGCAGGGGAAGTGGCCGGGCTCATCAATAAAAGAATAGATTTGGGCTTGTCTCAGGCTCGATCATTTTAGTTTTGATGGGCTCTCTGGCAGTATTTTGTGAACTTAATGGGCCCAATTCAGTCCAGTTACCTTCTTAAAATTCCATATGAGTCGGAATATTGAAACTCCTTTAAATCATCTCTAGTCCCCATATGTTACTTAAATCTTATTATTTAATCAATAAATGTATAAAATTTTCTAAAATACCCTTAACCACAGTTTAACCCTAATCCTATTAATCACTACATCATCTCTTTTCTTTTCTTTTTCTCTTTTTTTTTTTTTCTTTTTTTGAAATTTAGATGTTTTTGATGGTTAATTTGCCCATATACATTTTAGCAATAGTAATTTAATTATGGGGTGTAGAAATAAAATTTTGGGGTTGCAATATCCACACTCATTCAATATAACCAATTCCAATTGCAAATTTCTGCTGTTGGTTTATTAGAAATTTTAATTTTTAAGAATTATAAACTCTTGAAAGTTTCAATTCTTAATAATTAAGATCAAGATCAGTGCTGTTTTCAGAGACTTGCAATTTCTAAAATACTTATGTTATATATATATATATATATATATATTGTCATCCTCAACTATTTTAAGTTAAAAATCAAAATTTTTAACCAAGTGATTTGGTCTTTTCAGAGAAGATAAAAATATCCAAGAATTTTTACCATTTTTAAGTCCATACTAATCACTTTTTAACAATTGTCTCCAACAATTAAGTTTAGAATAAGGAAAACTAGATTTGGAATTTAACATTAACAATGTTGTAAAGTTAAGTAAAATGAGAAAGAGCGATTAATTCTTACCCATAAGGCTAGCTAGGTAGGAATCGAAATTTCCATCTCTCGATCATAGAATTGACTTTTAATAGAAATTAATGAAAATTGTGTTTTTCATGACTATTATCAAACAAACAATCAAGTTTTTGTTAATTTTCAGAATTTGAAATTCCTAACCTAAAATTTGAGATAATAAATAGGCCCTCAACACCAAAAAGGCCTTCCAAAATCTCACTATCTTGCCAGTTAATGGAAAACTCTCTCTCTCTCTCTCTCTCCTTTTTCAAAGCAAACTGGGAGAGCAAAAACCTAACCCATTAATAATGGCCAATTAACATCAAATGCACACACCTATATATATATATATATAAATAAGATTATGATATAAATTCACATGCAGATTCCATAGATTCATCAACACTAAAGTAATAAACAAAGATGATCGAGCATGAGAGGAATTTATATATATGTATATTAGGGACATAGCTTATAGGAAAATGACATCATCACTAGTTAGATTGCAGTAGACAATATTTAAAAGAAGTTCCAAGTTCGTTGAACAATGAAACTTTATAGGCGTATGCATGTCCCTATATAGCTTTATTCTCAATGTTACATAAAAATTTCAAAAATATATTCTTAAAAAGAAAAAAGGCCGGGTAATCTCTTAACTCTTTCTTTACAATCCTTAACTATATTGGTATAAAAAATGGCAGGCTTTCCAGTGAGTTGAAAGTTGGGAATTAAAAGTTTTTCATCACCATCTATTTTTTAATTATAATACATGATCACGCCACTCATTTAACTACACAAAAGTTTTTCTTTATTCCCTCAAAGACTTCTGCTTTTTGAGATTTTGTTCACTTCTCTCTCTCTCTCTCCCTCCTATTTTTTTCCATCAAGAATGATTACCCAATCTTAATAAATATTGCTTCCAATTAAGTTAGATCAATTGACAGATTATTCGATCTTCGATCATATAGTTTTAAACTTAAAGCACCTAGCCTGGAAAAACTCTATTATTTAAGCTTATTTGGGAATTTTGGAAAGTCAATAAATTTGGCTTAATATTATATATATATATATGTCAAATGAAAGAAACCTCTACCTTAACTCCAAACTCACAAGACTATGAAATTAGTGACGATACACTTCCATGTACCCGGCCTAACGGGGTACATGCATGCCTACTGGTCATTGATAGAAAAAAAAATGAAAAAAAAAAAACTTTTAATTAATTTTTAAAAGAAGGTAGGTTGATAGTTGATACCTTCTCTGAATGAAGTTGAATAATCTTGTATAAGCCAGATAAATGGGATCTTACCAAACAATAATTAAATTAACTTGGTTAGACTAATCTGCAGCTAATCAGGTTTTGTATGTTTCCAAAATGGCCATTGAAAAACGCAATATGATTTCTTTCCAATCAAAGCCCAACTTATTTTATTTTATTGTAATTATTATGGGGTTGATAACACTCAGTAATTAATCACTGAAACCCCCACCCTCACCCTAACAACATTAGGAGGTAAACACATTTTAATATTTTTTTTAATTAAGTTATTAAACAATAATGCATTCACAAAGCGGGCCAAGCCAAGGAATATAAATTAATTAAGGACACCCCTCCTAATAAAAATTGATCAACCATGGATTAATTATAAAATGAACATATATATATTATAAAATGAACATACAATGTACATGGCACAATTAAAGGAAGAGATTATGCTTAATGAACATGACTTGTCAAATCTTTAATTATAACAAATATATCCAAAGATAGATTTGAAAAGTACTGTGGGGATGTTTGTTTTATGAGGGTTTGTTTTTTTCAATGAGCAGGAGGAGGAGACAATGCAGACCAAAAGTATTGATGATGCCTCATTTCCTAGTCATAAGTGGGACCCCTTTTAGGGTTTTTCTTATAAACCTCCATATCCAAATTAAGGACACCCCCAAAGTGTCAAGCTGTGTAGGCTAGGGTCTTCACATGTACATGAGATCTCTTTGTAGTTAATTTGTTTCCAACTTCCAAGGTCCCATTCCAGTTGTATCAACACCCATAACTTAGCTAAATAATTAATATAATCACACAGAGACTTCTTGCACTTGCACCACATATTTTTTATTTTCTCCCCCTTGTTTGTGTAATAAGAAAATCTTCCACCTTGGCTAAACATGGATTCTCTCTGAGCATCAAAACATAATTAAAGAGATCTAGGTATCCATAAGGGTTCTAGGCTCAATCATGCAACTTAATTTATTCTTTGAGGGCCTCGCGGTCACCTACCTAAAGCATTTTTGTATGACTATACTCACATGTTCTCTCAAGTTGTTATGCGGGTTCATAAATAAAAATACATATGTATGCATGCAAATATTGTGGATTGAATTTTTTTTTTTGGTTGTTGCATAAATGCGCGATCTTAGAGTCGACAGCATCATGGGGAAAGAATAATGAATTGAAATTAGTTAAACAGAAAAGTGAAACAACATTATTATTTAAAAAAAAAAAAAAATGCTTATAGAGTTTGTGTGACATTGTGATCTCTTGGAGTGTACTTTTGCATGTGAAGTGATCGAAAGGACCATTCTTGGGTTTCATCACTCTTTTTTGCTAGTAATATGAAACATGAAAGCATAAATCTAATTAGAAATTGGATAATGAGCTTGAAAGCTGATTGAATTAATAGACAACAACCAAAAATAAATGCTTAGACATATCATTCAGGCTACATGATGACATCTGTCAACTGCTGGCGCCCTATTCTATTAGAACTTATTCGGTATATCGGTTATAAAAAAAAGGGAAAGTGTCGGCTAGTTTACGGGTAATTGAAGTCTTTAGGCAATACTATTAATCTAGATTAGATCGACCTGGAATTTTCTTAAGAAAAACGAAAAGGAAAAACAACTATATATAAACTCAATCTAATATAAGTTTTGGTCGATCAAGTTGACTCAGTTGAGTTTTAATTTGATTCGTTGAGTTTTCGAACGTTGCTCTAAGAAGCACACGTGTCCAGTCTAGATAATAATTAATTAAAAAAGGGATTACTTATAAGAAAGGTTAATTAAAAATGGTTAAAAGATCACATCACACTTGTAGATGTGATAATGGGACCAATCTTTTTCAAGAATCTTGGAGGATTCTTTTCTTAAATTACTCATAAAGTTGAGACAATTAGGGTTTACTCTGATATATATATATATACACACACACATGCAATGGCATAGGCAGAGACACATCACACCTTAACCTCAAGAGGTTTTGTACAAGCTAGTCCCTGTGTGTACTGTATATAAATAATTAATAAAGGGAATCTTATATTTTAAGGGATTGAGGTTGATTTGGTGTGTCCTTGGATGGATTAACAACTGGTGGGGCGTTTTTGGCTCCTCACAGTTCTCTCTCTCTCTCTCTCTCTCTCTCACACACACACACATATATATATATATATATATTAATGATTATATGCAAGCTTTCTAAAATCTCCCATATTCCTTTTTTGTAACGATTTTTACAGCAATAATTTATTGTAGAGAAGTATAGCATTACTCTATCAGCAATTTTGGTTTTTAAAAAAAAAAAAAAAAAAAAAATCTACAATATATGAAAATCCCGGTCATTAATCATGCATGTTGATCAACACATAAATATATATATACAGAGATGTATATGATAATAATTACCCACAGGATGTTCCTAGTAAAAATTATTTTGCAATACAAATTATGACTGCTTGAACGTACATGCACATGTAATCTAACGCGACAGTGATTCTTACAGAATTTAATTTAATTTTTTTTTGATCGGCTAAAACGAATTTTACTAAATTCATACGTACACAAATTCGATAATCATGCACATGTTATTCAATGTGATAATAATACATGCATAATCAACAACAACAATGAAAATTGCAAACAGACAGACAGATAGATGATCGATTATTTTGTATTTCTCTGTGTGCATGTGTATATATATTTATATACACCAGCATTTTCTAGGGGATCTTTTGCAATTAAATTCATTCTCTACGTGGCACGGATGATTATTAATTTTACATTTGTATACGTGTCTATATATATATATACACCAGCGTTTTTCAAGGGATTGCATTGCAAATCGTGTGGAGTAATGCAGGTTGGAGTATGCATGTGGGCACAATCTACAGTAGATATTCTCTACATCTCACTCCACTTACTTTTGTCTTTGTTTTCTTCTTACTATATATTATTACTAACTACATCAAATCAAACCTAATCAACATAATCCCTTGTTTTCTTCCTTGCCTGTCTTTATTCTTATAATAGTATATTATTATTATTATTATTATTATTATTTTCCTGTTCAAGAAGTAAATTGATAGGGCACAGTTCCAGGGCTTTACAAGGTAATTAATTAAGTCCATATATATATATATATATATATATATATATATATATATATTCTTTGTAAAGCTTCAAGCTAGCTTAATTGGGCTATTGATGGTTTAACCTAGTTAGTTACTTTTCCTACCTAGCTGATTAAAAGTCCAAGAATATGAACCCTTCTTAAAAATATATATGTTTTCAGAAAACAGTAAGAAATTTGAAAAACATATTAATTAATATTTGTATTAGTTTAATTTGTCTTTCTTGAAACAAAAAAACAAGAAGAGAAATCAAAAACTTTAAAAAGTAGTTTTTGAAAACATAATTTTTATTTGCTTTCTATCTGATTTTTGCAACATTAAGCCCTTGTGTTGTTCTTTAATAATTTTTGAAAGAAAAACACAGCTTTGGTAATTAACCAATTAGGGTGTCAACATCATCAGGAGCTAGCTAGGCATAAAAATTTATGGGTCAGTACGTACCTGAATAAGATGTGCCAATTCCATATTAAAACAAAGGAAAATGATCGATCTAGCTAGGTAGCCAATTTGAATAATCACATGCACCATGGGAACAATTCTTGTATCATTAATTCAAACCGGCCACGGCACGGAAAAACAAATATATAAAATAAAAAATAAATAAACAGAAGATCATTCTTGTTGGACTACCTTAATTTTCTACATGTTAATTGCAGCAAGCATGGGTCATCATCGATGATATTGTATGGAGCTGGCTGCATATATATGTAGGCCACAAGAATAAGAAATGGGCAAACTAGGGAGCATTGGACACATTGTGTTCCTTCTCAAGGCTTTAATAAGAATGTCAAATTTATATTGTTTTCTGTGCTCATTTGTTTTAAAACTTCAAATGTATTGAAAGCGAGTGATGGGAGACACTGAATTATATATATATATATATAAGAAACCCTACAGATTGGGTTTAAAAATTTGACTAATTATCAGAAAAACCCATACCCTATTGACTTTTTATATGCGACGTTGCAACAATAAAAACCGAATTTGATCTTATTTATTCATTAATTAATCTTATTTTAATATATTTCGCCACCCCGTGACTTCTTCTGGTAGACCAAAAATGAAGGAAATTAAAATTAATTAAGGGGCCTAAGGACATGATTAACTTGAGATTAATTGAAGACCAACAAGCCGTTTCAACCCAACAATTTTCATTCTAGCAAATGATCATGTAGGAGCGATTATCAATGTGGAACTTATATAAATACTAATTAAACAACATCCAAGAAGATCGAGTTGGTGATTTGTCGAAGTTTAATTATTTCATAATATGATCGAAATCATAAAAATATTCATATGTTGATGTAAGGCTCTTGCACTAACCAAATAGGTTAATGTTAATTAATTTTAAGACTGGACACTTTCCTTCATCTTGGAGCTAAGTACATCATTGGATAATTATCATTCATATCTGATAATTGTATGAGAGATTCATGGTTTTGGCTTATTAATTGGTTCTCCACATAATAGAATGGACAGAACGAAATTTGTGTAGCATACCCTCAAAAATTAAATGATATATATATTAGGGTGGCACAGATAGTATTGGAACATAAATTATAAGTTTGGCCCAAAATTTGCTTGATGGAATAATGAAGTGGGCTTTAAAGCTAGCTAATATTAACATTCCAGTCCTAAGAAATTAGGGTTTTTTTTTTTTTTTTTTTTTTTTATTTGGAAAAAGGTTCCAAAATTTTAATTTTAATTTTTTTTTTTTCAAAAAGTCTCATTATATTTTCAATTTATACAAAATTTTAAATTTAATTTTTTTTTTTTTTTTTACCCAAAAGTCCAAGCACTTTCAAAAAACTGATATATGTATCAGTTTTCCAAACACTTCCAAAAAACTGATTTTATGCATCAGTTTTCTGCAAAATCATCAGTTTCTGCAAAATCAAAGAACAAACTGATGCGTTTCTCATTAAAAAGAATTTTTGGGTGAAGTGAAAAGATGGCGAAACTTTTGGGAGTAAACAAAAGTTATAAATACGACCTATGGGTAATAAACTAATAACCCTAATAATATATATGCTTTGGGGGACCAATCCAACATGTTTAAAATAATATAAACAATAATAATGACATGCTTTGGAGGGATTGATAAGGCGATTTGTGTAATTGCCTTGATCGAGTTCACATGTCTGTTTAAGAAATTGGAGGATTCTCACTTTCCACCACACAAACACCTCATAAAATATGACCCACAAATCATGCGGGAAACAGCTCGATTAGATTTGGTGCTTAGCAACTCATTAGGTGATCAATATCTCCTACAAAAGATCACGATATTTTAACCAAATAAATCATGTTATATACCACATTAATTCTTATATTTTTTTACCTAATTAAATTATATAATTAACCCGATCTCCCAATTATATATACACACGCGCGCACATTTAAGACTTCTCTATCTGAAATATATATTTTTTTAATTTAAAAAAATCGGTCGGTAACTTTCAAATTTATCATATCTAGCATAGAGTTAGGGGTGGAAATTTTATTTCTTTATACCCCACCCCTACCCCTCAAGAAGGAAAAAAAAAAAAAATCCAATCCCAATGAAGTTGCCTTAAGATTTCTAGAATCTGTAATTTAAATGTGACTTTATAATATACTTTTATGTAAGTTTACCTTTCTAAATAAGTTGTGGGAGCTAGGGGCAGCTAATCATGCAACTGGAAATACACATGCACAGTGGGACCCATCTCCAGGCTAGAATTTTACATGATCTGTGACAAACTAAAAAGATTAAATAGAAGATGGTCCACACCCTATGATCTACCCAACTAATACCTTAGATTTTCATCCCAATTAATTTGCTACTGTAAATAGATTATACTAATGAAAATTTCTGTCATCACTCTCTTTTAAAGAGAGTGAGTCACAGACTCTTTAGTGTGGAACATGAGAGGAAACTTCCATGAGCAAACCTCAAGCATGAAGACACTTTTATATATATATGTATCGGAAAGGAGGGTATGGAGATCGATCTATGTGATTAAATAGTGGTCTAAACGCGCTGTAAAGGGTCGTGGGGTGGGTTGTGGTATTATTTAATTGTAATTAATTTTGTTAATTAATACTGAAATATTATTCTATTAATATTTAAAATTGGGGACAATCACTATCAAGTTCTAGTCTCCGAAGTCCATAACTGAAGGTTAAAATAATATGATAATGACAAATATAATAAGCAATTTATGGAAGTTCTCAAAATGTGCCAAAAGTGAATGGAGAGGAGAAAAAAGAGCATAAAATCTAAGTATATATATATATATATAGATATAGATATATGTGTGTCATTAAATCTTCAAAATCTGATCCAGCCTTGCAATAATTACTGGGGTGCAAACAGCTTAAAAAAGGGCAAAGAGAGATCTCTGATTTCTCAGCCGCAGCTGTTGCAAGAGAACTTGCTTGCAGAAGAGGAGAGCTTGGGATTTGTGAAGCTGCAAAAATTTTCTTTTCATATATCATACAGAGAGAGAGAGAGAGAGAGTTAAGAGATGGGTAGCAGTTATTTTGGGGAGCCAAACATGGGAAATGAAAGATCAGCAGGTGGGTCATCAAGGAAAGGGAAGAAGAGCAATTCAGAGAAGCCTAAGCAACCTCAGAGAGGTCTTGGAGTTGCTCAGTTAGAGAAGATCAGATTACATGGCCAAATTAATGGCTGTACCACCTACCTTCCTAACTCTCTTCATCATCATCATCCTTACCCCACCAACCTCAACCTGCAGGTCTCTCTCTCTCTCTCTCTCTCTCTCTAGAATTCTCATGGAGTTTTTGTGCTGATATATATATATATACACACACACATATGCAGGAGGATGTAGGGGTGCAAACAGCATATCCATCGGTACCAACATCATCATCATCTTTCTCTTATTCACCATCATCATCCTCAACCTCTTATGGTTTCCATCCCAACATGATGGTATGTGCATATATGTGAAACTTGCTTTTTAATTAATAATTCTGCCAGAAGATATATAGAATCTATGCATATGTATGATTTCACAATTTCCTTTTCATTTGAATTTGATGAAGGGTTGTGCATATTTCAAAGAATTTGTGTCTCAAGACTTTGTGATAGTTCTTGACAAAAAATAAAAATAATTTTAGGACTCTCCATTAATGTTTATGATGTTTGTGTTTACATGACATAGTCATGTCCGCCGCCGCCGCCGTCGTCGCCGTCCTCCTCCTCCTTCTCCTTATCATCATCATCGTTATCATCATCATGCGTCTGATTAAAATAGTTTTATGCAATTCAAACAAATTTTCTTTCTGTTTTTGAAATGAACTTCTTTTGGATGGGGAACTCTATATATTAAAGTAGATTTTTTTTTTTCATCTCTCTGAAAATCCTGTGACATTAATTGGTTACTTTTACTTCATCATGATCGTCAAGAATTATTCCATTTGCCAAAGAAGCTAGTATTAATTGCAAGAAGAAAGCGGAATTTGAATGGAAAGATTTTGTGGAGTGACTAAATCTGTCAAAATTGCCTGCTATTACAGATGGGGTTCAGCGAATTGGAAAGAGCAAATATCAGATATGGTGATTCCCAACCTACCACAACAACAAGGTACTTATGTTAATTTGATAAGTTTAATTCTTGTAATAAGCAATTAAGCACCGTTTAATTTGATGGAAAATTTACATTCTTTTTCTAGGGGATATATGCATATACTGTGTTTTTCTAATTAAGATATGTGCAAATCATTATAACCAGATTGAACCCCAGCAATGCCATCTTAGAAACCCAACATTTTGGGCATCCAAACATGACTAGACATCGTCTGAATTTACACGGCGAGGTAATTGTTACACGTATCTACAACCATAGATCTTCTGAAACAAACACTATTAGTTAAATAGATTGTAACTGATAGGATCGTCTTACCATTTTTTTCCCCCCTTGATTCCTTGATTTTTGTAGGATTCACTGCAAAAGAAAAGAAAGAAAGACCGGAGCGATTCAATGGGCTCTAGCAGTCAGAACTCTGAATCAAGCGACACTCAAGAACTAGATTTGGAGCTCAGACTGTCAATTTAATTCACAATGTTTCTGCAAATTGAAATGCATGAACATGCATTTCTTAGGACCGATATTGCTTATAATTTTAAAGTTTGACACAAACTCATTGGATCAATTTTCAAATTTGCCCAAGTTGAGCAACTTGATAGACTTGTATTAAGTTTCATTTGAGAAGAAGGATCCCTAGCTTGTGTAATGAAAGGAAGAATATTGACTTAATTTCCCGATTACAATGAATTTTTCATGTGGCATTTCATGATTGTAAAAGAAATGAGAAAGTCATTGTTCTTCCAAACTTTTCTTCAATTAAATCGTACGTCCTGCTAGCAGGAAGCATCTAACAGTTGAAAATTTTCCAATTTATTAGAATCTTGCATTTATTTATTTATTTGTGGAATGTTTCTCTCTTCTATTGATCCTGTTGTTGAATAGTAATCACTTTATTAAAGAAGATAAAAAGGGAAACCAAGATAGAACTTGACAAGATTACTGATAAGCCTGATTTTAAGTGGAGATTAAAAGCTTTCTCACTCAAGGTAAAAGTGAGGGACTAATCTTGGACGTCTCCGAAGGATTTCTGTTTATCCAAATGGACGTACTGTATAAATATGTTATTATGATCAATTAATATTGAGAAAATAGATACTTTATAATTAACCCCATAGTGACTATCTGATGGAACATAAAATTTTCTTAATTAGACAAATGGTACCTAGATCTAGCTAGCTGGTCCAATTAGGGTTACATTGACATACAGAATGTGATTCTTTGGATGAAATGGAAAATTAATTTAAATTTTGGAATGTAATTAGATATTAATTAGTAGACGGAGAAAAAGTTGTAGTTTGGGTGCCAGTAGAATCGTATATATTAGACTCCCTATATCAGTGGCATATTAGCATGTATATTTTGTCTTGCATTAGAAGCGTTCATTTCATAGGTTTGATGCTAAATATGAAGTATATATAGGACAGTTAGAAGTGCTCTGAGATACATAAACCCAATCTCTCTCTCTCTCTCTCTCTCTCAATTTTAGTTCTCTCTGAACTTTCTCCCTTCATTTAGGTCACTAGATGAGCATATATTGGGTGTTTTCTGCATTGAGAATGATTAATCTTAATTCAGTCAATGGCAAAGAAAAAAAAAGCCCATTTTTCAGATGGATGTTTGCAATAATTTCTATGGAAGAGAATCCATATTGATCATTAATGAGTTGGACAATGAACCGCAATCTGAGTTCCTTTCACACTGACTTTGGTTGCAGCAAAAGAGTATTCAAATCGTGGCCTCAGCATCGGCTTTCATTTATGAAGGTGATTCACGTGCAGAATCTGCAGAATGCTCATGAAAACTTCCTTCTAGATTTCATTTTTTGTGTCTAATATATGATAGTTTGCTTCATGTTGGGGCAAAAGAGCAAGCATTTATCACTGAGTTCTTTTTGAACTTTAGTCGCATATATGGCCATTAGATTTTCGACAAAGTTTGGTACGTGTCGCCAACGTACAATAATTCAAAGAAAAAGCACATTTGATTGACCAATGATAATAATCATAAGATTTTTTTTTTCTTTTACTTGAAAGAAGAGGGTTCTAGGCATCAAAGAGGTGGCTAGTATCCCAACTAGATTGGCACACTAACTCGTCACAATCGTGTCATATACCCCATATTTTATTAGAAAAGAAAAAAATAAAAAAAAAAACAATGAAGAAGTCGAACGAAGAAAAAAAAACAAGTCTGGTCTTAGTGACTAATAATCACAATCCAGCTAACAAGAATAAATTAATTAAGTTATAAACCTATAATTAGGTTTGCCCGACATATCCCTTTCGAGCTCGATCAAAAGAGAAGAACCCTGAATCTGTATTCCACAAAGTGAGAGAAGTAAGAGCAATAGTTTTATTTAATTATCCAAAAAAAAGAGCAATAGTTTTATTAGTCACTTTGTCACTTTAATGTTCATTTTAGCAATAAGATAAAGACAGTTAATCCATTTAGCTAACAAAGGCCAAGGAGGTTGCAAATTCTTTTGTAAAACACCATTAACAAGAATTAAAGAGTTACTCTCAATCTATAAATTGTGCCAACCCTTTTCCCATGCAAAATTAACTGCCAAAATAAATCTGAATAACTCTGCAAAAAAAATATTGTTTGAATTCCGACATTGCAACCAAAATTAAATTTCCATAACAAAGCCTCTGTAGGATCTAAAAACTCCTCCACTAGCAATCGTACCAGGGCAACCTCTATAAACACTATCAATATTCACTTTAACCCATCCAGGAGTACGTGTAGAGGTAATTAGAAGATTGGAACAATCTTAGGAGCTTTATTCACTACAAGAAATCGGACATTTAGTGACGACCACAATTGTCACTAAAACTCAATTTTATCGTCACTAAAGGCCTTTAGTGACGATTTATGGAGCGTCACCGAGACGTCACTGTAGCTCGGTCACAAAAGGGTATTTGTGACGATGCTACCACATTGTCACTAAAAGGTATTCATTTTAGCGACGATATAAGGAACGTCACTAATAGTAGACAATTTGTGATGCATATATTGTCACAAATGCTTCATTTTTTTTGTCACAAAAAATCGATAGGTTCATCTAAAATCGTCACTAAAAGGTATTTCTTATAGTGACAACTAGACTATTTGTGACGTATGTATTGTCACAAATTCTTCGCTTTAATCATCACTAAAAGTCCATTGGTCCATCTAAATTCATCACTAATAATATGCCTATTGTGACGACATAAATTATTAGTGATGATGCAATAATTGTCACTAATATTATTTTTTTATTATTTTTAAATTAAAACATATTGTGACGACATAGTTATTGTCACAAAAGATAACTATCTTATTATGACAGAATTTATGTCGTCACCAAAGAATTTTTAAAATCTTTTATTTTATTATGTTTTTGTGACGATTATTGATCGTCATAAAAGTTAATTATAAAATTTAATTTTTTAATATATATATATATAAAACAAACTCAATTAATAATTTCTCAAACAAATTTGAATATTATTGAAAGTAAAATAATAGAAGAAAAATAAAAGCAAACAGTGTCCAAAAGTTAATAAAAGTTGACTATTCCACATTGTCGATAAAAATTATAATGAAAACTTATAAAAAATGTAATTCATTATGCGTGTAAAAAAAAAAAAATTAAAGAAAGCAAAAAAAATTATTAAGTTGTCCATTATTTCCTCCAAATTATCCCCAACACTTGTCAATTATTCCTCCAAGTTAATCCCACCACAATATCTGCAAAATTAAAGAAAGCAAAAAAAAATAGTAAGTTTAGTAAACATATGTGATGTACAAAATATATTTATGTCACTGATAACAGTGATAAAATTCAATTGAAAAAGTAAAGTAAGCTCAGTAGAAACACAACATTATAATATGCAGATTTAGAGAGGATTATAAAGTGTATCACAATCCTGAAA
>JAESVK010064804.1:6821-26566 GCA_017140935.1 Hamamelis virginiana
CTTATAATTAAAACCAATTGGTTATCTTAATTTAAATTTGCATGCATTATCTCCTATGTTGAAATCTTAATTTAAATTTGCATGCATTATCTCCTATGTTGAAATTAATTATCAATTCTTAAATAATTAGAGAAGAGTAGGAAGTGATGTGGGAGTGACACGTAGGACAAAAAAACTGCTCTATATATAATAAGATATATATAGAGGTGCTGTTATAAGGTACACCAGATGCATTTTGCATCAGGTGCCCTCCTCTACAGCCACCTGTGATGAAAATTTTTAAAAATTGACCGTTGGATTAGATACCCATATAATGTATGTTATGTATGCTAAAAATCACGGCGATCCAACGGTTGGTTTATGAGAAAACTGACTGCTAAAAAACTATGACTTTTTTGTTCTTTAAAATGTTATCATTTTTTAGTAGTCAGTTTTCTCATAAACCAACCGTTGGATCACTGTGATTTTTGGCAGACATGACATACATTATATGGGTATCTAATCCATTGGTCAGTTTTTAAAAATTTTCATCGCAGGTGGCTGTAAAGGAGGGCACCTGATGCAAGATGCATCAGGTGCACCTGATATTAGAATTTTTGTATATATATATATATACATATTATTGTATTTTTATTAAGATTGATTTTAACACTTGCCCCTAGCATTTTGGCATGCCTTGAATGTGATAGCGAGCTTAATTTCTATCTCCATCATTGTCAGTTTTAATGTTAATGGTTCAATTTTATTTGGTTGCTTAAAAGGGCAATTGTCTTGATTTAGAGAATGAATTTTGTCTAATTATTATTAAATGCTTTGGATCACTAAATTAGTCTTTACTGATATTAAAAGTATGTTTATGTACTGCAAAATTGGGGTGTCTACAGCGGATACCCGACTGAACCCGCGAAATTGACATCCCTAATTGGGAGTTCTGTCTTAAAAAAAATCATCTCATCTTTTTAAAAACAATTCCCAAAATGTCTAGGTTATATATATATATATATATATATATATATATATATATATATATATATATATATATATATATTTTAAATAACATAATTTGACTAAGTCAAATAGCCATAGGGCAAGTGGGTCCCGTAACTCCTAATGTGTCACTAAAAACCAACGGCTGTTCTTTATTTGAAGTCCACGACTGAGCTTTCTCTTCCTTTCAGGGGTGGCTCAACCATAAAGCCAATAAGGCAATTGCCATAGGCCTCACGAGTAGGGGTGTAAACGGCCCAGTTTGGCCGGTTTGGAAGCTTAAAATGAGCCAACCCAATTCTAACAACCCACTAAAATCCCAACCCAACCCATTATAAAAGACAACCCAACCCATGCGGTTTAAGCGATTTGAACAGGTTCTTAAACTAAAAAAATAATAAAAAATGACTAATTTTTGAGATTTTAACTTGGCAAAATATCAAATATGTTTTTCTAGGTTATGTTTTCTAACTTATGCCTACCAAAAGTCATTCATAAGATAAGTAAAACACTAAAACTATATAAAAATGATGCAAAGTTATTTCTTGTCTAACAATCCTTAATAAAATAATTAAAACTATATAAACATAATGCAAAGTCATTTATAATGCAAGCAAAACTATATAAAAATATGAGAATCTCCTAACCTGGTGGGTGTTGCCAGTCTTTTGAGTTGTGCCTCCTAGCTTGTGGCCACTAAAAGTCAAGCAAACTGCAGCAAAAAAATTGCAGGGATGTTAGAGATATGCCCTAAAACCAATCCTAAAGGGCATGTCAATTTCATATTATATTAATTAGAAGGTATAACTTGTCTTGTATATTTAAATATATATATGATAAGGTCCATGAATAAATGATAAGAGAAATATGTATCTCAAGTTGTTGAGATAGGGAGACTTATATTTCTCGTAACATTTATTCTAAAAAGTTCCTACTCATAGGTTTATTAAAGTGGACTTTTATAAACCACTAAAAGTAGCACAGATTTAAACTAGCTTCAATGGGAGGATATGTAGTCTTTCCTATCAATGTAGTGACACTATAGTTAATCTGTTGGTGCAAGTTAAACAACATGTACACTGAACATGATCTTAAGACTATTCTTATGGAGTTTAAGTCAAAAGAATATTCTTATGTTACGTCCATTGAATGGTAATCCTTAGACCTAAGACACTAGAGTTATCTTGTACATAAGTTATTGGAGTTTGATAGTATCTCGTATATCTTTAGCCATCAGGATGTAATCGGTACTCATTGGCTCTAAAGGGTTATATATGAATATAGATGAGTGTGCAAGAAGGAATCATCACTCTCACTTTGATGATAGAGAATGTATGGGTTTGTTCACAAAGATAATTCTTAGGTTGAATATCTGGCCAGAGTGATAGGTGAACTGTGAAAGAGTTTCATCGGGTTCATCTTATTGAGATTATATTTTGTGAGACATATAACAAGTTGTTAAGATAAGGGTTTGACTTAAAACCATACCTGATTATCTTAACAGTGACATTAGGGGATGATGGATTAAGTAACATGAAGGGTTCACATAGTTCTACTATTCACCCACACCTAGGGTACGTCTTGATATGTTGGTAGATGTCACTCATAATTAGTGAAGGCCTAATGATAAGTGTTATCATTGAGGGCAAAATTAGAATTGTTCCAATTGAACCATAAATATAAAATTTCTATTTTGGGAACATGAGATGTCCCAATCCACTACTAGGTTGGGATGAACCCAATGGGTCACACACATAAAGGGCATAAGTGAGTCTCTTGAATTAAAAAGAGAGGGGAATATACTAATTTATAATTAGCACGGGCCTTATTATTACTTGTTAATAATTAAGGGGCTAAGTTATAAGTATAAAGAGTATTAAATAGAAACTCTAGTGGTTCTCTATAAATATATGATGAGGGGTCAAGCTAGCACTAAGTAACCACTCATCAAAAGATAAGCAGGCAAAATTGAAGAGTGAGAAAACCCCCTAGGCTGTGAGCTTCAATGTGGATATATCTCTCTCTCTAAACTGTGCTCTCTCTCCCCCTCTCCTAGCTTGTCTCTTCCAAAGGTTGTGAAGGTTCAAGGGTTCTTGAGGTTTTGTGCTTGTGTGGATACCGTTGGAGGCTTCATACTTTTGGAGCTTGGATTCGATTCGAGATTTTCAATAAAAGCAATACAAGTAAGTATATTTAATTTGTTTTAAATATTGTTCATGTATGTTATTCATGATCCTATGCTTGTGCTTGTATCTTGGATTGGTTTTGATGATGGGTTCAAATATTTTTAAAAATTTTATCGTATGTCTTCCGCTGTGAATCCTATTTCGTCAATTCCTTTCAAGGACTGATTAACAAAAAAAAAAAATGCAGGAACTGAGATAGAGAAATCAAATTAAGCATATGCAATGAAATGCCCAAAAAAATTGCATGAACTAATTAAGCATATGCAATGAAATGCCCAAATGGCCAAATCTGATTTCTTCTATAACAACAACAACAACAACAACCCCAAAAAAACTGGCATGCGAGTCACATGCGTTCATGGCTCCAAACGGAAGGGACTGAACTAAGACAGAGAGAGAGAAAGAGTTACACACACAGAGAGAGATAGAGAGAGAAAGAGAGAGAGTAGATTTGCAGAGTATCTGAGACAACGACGCCGAGAGAGAGAGAGAGAGAGAGAGAGTAGAAGTTGACCTCCGACGTCAAGAAGTTGACCTCCAGCATCAATGGAACCGAGAGAGCTGATTAGCAGAGTATCTGAGACACAGAGAGAAAGAGTTACAAATAGAGAGAGAGAGAGAGAGAGAGTAGAAGCTTACCTCCGTCGAGAAGGTGTTAACTGGATAACGCCGGCAAGTCAGCAATGGCAGTGAGACTGGTATGGGGTGAAATCGTGAAGGACTGAGGAGATTGTAAGGGATTGAGGAGGGCAAAGGGCTGGGGCGAATGTGGGATTAAATTTAGGGCTTTAGGAGAAATGCGAATTAGGGATTTTGGGTGCTTGATGTACAGATTTGTAATGCTATTTATCCTAAGCCTAGGACAGTTGTTAAGTATAGTACATGGGAATCCCATGGTCATTGTCCTCAAAGATAGAAATTCGACAAAAACTTGCAATCCTTTTGATTTGGTTCAAAAATGAGAAAAGTAAAGAAAAATCTAATGATTGTTGATTTGAGAATTGGTTGTGGTCAATGCACAAAAATTGTTTTGAATATTTGAACAATAAAAGAAATGAGCTGAGATTTATGGTTAATCTTGTCCATATCCTTGGTTTAATTTCTCACAAACTTTACACATCCAGAGTACATTGAAAAATGATCCAGATGGAATATTTAGCAATAAAATCCAATAATATTACATGCTCAGATTACATTGAAGAATAGTCTGTGCTGAAGATTTAACAATAAAAGCTATCATGTTCTAAGATTATTAGATATTTATGATAAACACTTTTTCAAAACTTTAAGCATACAGTTGGAATGCTTTTAGCACTAAGAACCATCTGTGCCAAGAAATCCTCTCTACAGATGGTCAGAGTTAGCCGATCCTTGTGGATCTGAACAAATCTAGTGTTTAACATCAATATCCAAATCTTTCAATCATGAAAATAATTTGAGAAATTATATACCTTGGATATGGAACAAGAATCCCCCATAAATCCCAGCTTTTAGAAGCTTAGCTACTCATTGATTCAAAGATAAACAAATCTAATTGAAATGAAACTAAAGACATTGAAATGAAACTTAATCTTCGAAAATAAACTTGCATAACTGAATGAAATTCAAATCCATTCAAGTACAAAGATGGATCGAACAAGAAACTACAATAAAAATGAAGATTCAACAAGAAAATAACTTAAACTAACTTAATCTAATATAAGAAAGATGAAAAAGACGAGGAAGATGTGAGAATGAATAAAACAAGAAAAATTAGATCTAAGCTAAGTTACTGGAATGAAGTGTCTCCTTTTTGCTCTTGATAAGATCCTTATATAGTCCTCTCAGTGAAAAGACCAATATACCCCTCAAAAAATTCTCAAAAATCTGCATTCTATCTCGAAGTCGGTTGCCATTATCGATAATGCCTAGACCCATTATTGGTAATACTCCTGAGTAAGCTTTCTTCACGTTGAAGCATCTCCTCCATTACCAATAATGCATCATGCCATTATCGGTAATGGTCTTCTTCTAGCTCAGGGGAGCTAACTTGCTAGCGCCACATTATCGATAGGGAAGAATTGCACTATCGGTAGTGGTCATGCTCTCGATTTCCTCTTGATGCTGGCCTTCATGCATTACCGATAATGAAGCATGTCATTATCGGTAATGGTGAACTTCTGGTGTTTATGGAATGTATTTATGGCCTTGGTCTTCTTGCATTACCGATAATGCAGCATGCCATTATCGGTAATGGATGCTTCCTATCTCTGGTTATTGATTGATTCCTCCTCCAAATTGCTTTCAAACATTTTTTTTTTGTTCATTTTCTTCTATCTATTGCCAGCTCCCTATTCTTTGAGATATCCAAGAGACTTCAAAACTATTTACATCCCCGCTTTCAATCTTTTCAACATAGAACATCTACAAGAATTAAAAACATTGAACATAAGATAAACTACAAATAAAAACCATTAATATGCTACTTAAAACATTAAATTAGATGGCATAAACAAATTAGAAAGAGCATGATTGCTGGGCAATCACACCTCCCAACTTGGATGTTGCTAGTCCCTAGCAAACGAGTTCTAAGAGTATTATCCAAAAGCATATAAATTT
This sequence comes from Hamamelis virginiana, assembly GCA_017140935.1. Classification (NCBI taxonomy): domain Eukaryota; kingdom Viridiplantae; phylum Streptophyta; class Magnoliopsida; order Saxifragales; family Hamamelidaceae; genus Hamamelis; species Hamamelis virginiana. Next base: position 12,593 of record JAESVK010064804.1, read on the forward strand.
CATGCAAGTTTAACTAATGCATGCATCAAATCAATTTGAATTAATCCAATATGCTTTAACTTCTCATGCTTGAATTTAATCAGTCCTTTTGAGTGCATATAGAAGTGAAACATGAAAAATAAAATACCTTGCTTTTCAAAAGGTTCAATGACCAACTCATATCAAATTTTAACTCAAAACTCGTACCTGGATATCACTCGAAACAATTACTTACAAATATGGCTTTTGGGTCCCCTCAATTCCTCAGGAAGCATGTAAGTCCAACCTTACTTACAAAGCTCACCAACAACTTAAGAGCGATGTTAGTTGACGTATGCAACAGTTATCAAATTTGACAAATCAAATAAAAATAATCATCATGCTCAAAATGGAACAATATGCACACTAAGAAATCAAAAAGGTCTTTACCTCTTGTAAAGAAATGTAGGTAAAGAAATGAACAAGGAACATTAAAAAATGAGAATGGTTTTCAAAAATATAGCTAAGATTATTTACTCAAATCATTCTCAACCAAAACCTAACCATAAAAACTAACAACAAATCAAAACAAAGTAGTTCAAACACAAATGTTTACTAAAATCAACAAAAACATCACACAAATTAAAAAGAGCTTGTAAAGTTTTCATATTATTAAGTTCTATTTAAAAGCATTTTGATCTGCTGCTACTTCCCCAGAAAGAATTTCTTCTAGAATGTCATCTCCCACACCTTCAAAATCCCATTCTTCTCTTACAGCTGGCTCCTCTTCAGGTAGAACTACGGTGCAGGCTGATCAAACTTTGCTAGATATGCTTCAGGAACTAGAGGTGTAGGAGCTACTCCAAGCATCTGCGATATCGACTGACTCCACACTTGTTGGTTCATTTGAATTTTCCACTACATCTGTTGACGGCGCAGAGCTCTTCCAATGTCAGTGTGGATAGATCACAGCATCTCACGTATGGTCGGAACAGGTGCTTCACTTTGAGGTTTAGCACTATATGATGCCCCTCGACTACTCATTCTTTTATGTCTACATAGATCTGGCAGCCTTTGCTCGAGCTCGAGGTCCCATAGACGATGTTGCAGGTGTTATGCCTCATTCTCCAAATGTATACATCTCAGTTGAAGTGACCCCTCGATTTAGACATAACTAAGTGATCATCTGAGCAAATGGCATAAGTCGATTTCGCCGGTCAGTGATGTACAATACTAAATCCTCAAAAATCCATGCCGCCGCATTGATTACTACCTCTCCCATGAATTCAATAAGATGGTCCACTTCTGATTGCTTCAATGCACTCTCTGATCCTTTCGCATATCATACATATTGGTGTGAATGATTTTGTTCATTGCAGCATACTTTGGCAACATATTCCCAATTGGGAAGGTTTGGCTATTGTCCTTAGGAGGATTTGGATCAATGCAGATCGTCTTCATACTCTCAGCCCTTCCCATGCTCTCAAAATCAATGTGTGGGTATTCGACCTCTCCTTTCATTGGTCTTTCAATGCCCAGGTAATTCGAAATATCATCAAGAGTGATCTTCACCGTTCTTTTAGCACTCATCTTCGCCTGAATTGTCCCTAATTCGATGTCTTTCATTGCATTTGTATAAAAATGTTGCACTAGGCCTGGCTTGTACCCTTTTCCCCGTTTAAGTCAAGAAGTTAACTCTTTACGCCTCAATACCTTGATTACCTCGCTGTCCACATCAAATGCCTCAGCTTTAATAAACCTTTCTGACTTGAATCCCTCTTTCATCAAAATTTCTTCTCATGTCTGCTGTGGTGCTTTCATTACACCCGTGTGACGCGTTGGTTTCTCCTTGTGGCTCGTGGGAACTGAGCCAAGCTTATTATTTGGGTGCCAATATTTGGATCTTCTTCCACCGATTCTTCCTCAGCAGACTTTCTCTTACTCGGTGGTGCCCATTTATTGCCTGGTTCAAGTCCCAGGGATCATCAGAATCAGACGCAGAAGGCTCTGGCTCCACCATTTTCTGCTTGCCCCTGCCCTTGTCTGACAATTTGGCTTTCTTTGGAGGTGGTTGACTTACAGGTTCTTGGATGGATATCCCTTTCTCTGGTTCCCTCGGTTCCTTCCGCTTTGATCACTTTTACCCTTTTTATTTGCGTACCTCTTTTTTTCCTCCTTTTTTGCTTCGCTTCCTCCTCAGCCCTGAGCTTGTCTTCTTCTACTTGCTTCTTTCTCAGTTCAACCAGTAACTCCTTTGTCATCTTCGTTTGAGCCATTTTCGTCTGAAGTCACAAAAGGGGTATACAATATCCCACACTATAAGAAATTATTTCAAACAAAATTTCAACAAAATTTCGGCAGAGTTTCCCCTTAAAAATGGCATTTTCCACATACAATACTCTCCAAAATCCAATCCAAATGATCAAAACTCAACAAAAACCAATAATCAGCCCACAATTTTCATTTTACACGTTAACATATGCACTAAAAAACTTCAAAAATTAACAAAACAACAATGATTGGTGTACTTTTCTACCTTAGATGTTGAATCCAAAGTTCCCAAGCCCTAAAACACTCCAATGCCCAGTTTCCACTACTGAATCTACAGCTTGGGGTTGTTGAGAGGGTAATGAGTAGTGAAATGATGAAGGCTTGGTTATATAGAAGGTTTGGATGATAGAGTTATGGTGAGGATTGAAAAACGGAAACGTGCGTAAGTGGGAAGATGAATAGAGAAACAAAAACGTGCGTGGGTGGGAAGGAAAAGTAAATGGATGAGAGGGGAGGTCGGTTAATGGAAGAGGGAAGAAAGAGAGAAGAACGTGGTGGTCGGTTATGGAGTAGAAAGGTGAGAAAATAGAGAAATTGAGAGAAAATGAGAAGAATAAAGAGGTTTCGTCGAGGTGGTTATGGGATTTTGTATCTGATCAATTTCATTACTGATAATGAGGATTTCCATTATCGGTAATGAAAGTCCTCTGGTTTGGCTAGGTAAAAAGGAAAATGACCTTACCAATAATGAGTTTTGGATTATCGGTAATGGCAATGTTCTGGTGTGGATTTTGGATTTATATATATATATATATATATATATATATTTGGATTGCTGCATTATCGATAATGGCAATAGGGACTATCGGTAATGTTATAGTTCTGATACAAACCCGGACTTGGGATACACTGCATTAACAATGGCATTATTGGTAATGGTTGAGTTCTGCACCTTGATTCCCTTTTTAAAACATCTTTTTTCCTATTTAATCCCTGTGCAACTTGGTTTTCAACACCATTTCTCAACTTTACCCCCTTCATTTGCAATTTTAGGCTCAAGTAGACTGTTTAAATGTGCCAACTGACTCTTATTTCCCATCACACCGAGAGCGGAGGCTTCACAGAACTGATTCCCTGTATAAAACCCAATTTCTTTCCAACTGTTCCCATAAATGAAGTTCACCTGTAGAACTTGATAACCTGCATTTATAACTTCAATTCTTCCCTTACATCCTCCAAAATATTTCAAAAAGATACATATCATGTACATGGTTTCCTAGGCTCAAAAAGGAATTGTCTCATTTATTCGAAAAGTTTCAAAGGGGTCCTATTGGAAACATGACACGAAAGAAAATTTTGGCTCAAAGGACTCCAAAGATGGCCTTAAATTATTTTTCAAAGTAGCATAATTGTTCCAAAATGAGCATAACACATTCAAGAAAAATTTTCATACAAACTTGATACCATATGCATATAGAACCATGAAAAGCAATTATTGTCCCAAGTTATATAACCCTAGAGGGGGGTGAATAGGGTTTTGGCAAACTTTGAATAAATATTACCAATTAAAAATTATGTTCCAATTAATTTTAGCAAAAGCACAAATAAATAAACTTAATTGGAAATGAGAGAGAGATAGAGAAATCAAACACAGCGATTTAACATGGTTCGGACTCCGTCTACGTCCACGCCTTAAGCACCAAGCCCAAGGATTCCTCAATCCACTATAGATCACTCATTCAAGGTGGAGAAACCTTTACAATCGATCTTACTTTCGGTGAAGATAAAACCAATGCTACCAAAGCACTCAATCGTACTTTCGGTAAAGATTAAACCAATGCTCACCAAAAGCACTTCTTCTCAAGCTTGAATTTGACCAACAAGCTCCAAGCTTCACAAGGGTTATCACCAAACCCTTAGCTCACAAGAAATACAATAAGGATTTGTGTTTGGTACAATAAATGCTTCAACAAGCTGATTTGCACAAGTGCAAGCTCAAACTAATAGCTTCTCAAATGATTAACAAAGATAGCTCAAGAGATTTTCACAAGAAAGCTTTGAATGATGAATGCTCACAATGAATGCTCTTAACAATATTGGATTAATAGCAATAAATGAAAGCAATAGCTCTATTTACAATGAATTTGGTCTCAAATGGCCGTTGCTAGCTTCATGAATCTGATTGGTTAGGAGAGAAGCAGTAGGGAGCAATTAATGCTCAACTTACTATAAAGGGAATTAGCCGTTTTGCTTTTGCAGAGGAGTTAGTCGACTAGACCAAGGTAGTTAGTCAACTACTGACTAAAAATTCAAAGCATTCAAGTTTTCCGGGCACAATTAGTCGACTAGGCCAAACTAGTTAGTCGACTAGTTTTGTAAAATCTCTTAAGAAAAACTTTCTGAACTCGATTAGTCGACTATACTAGTTTCAAATAAAAATTGTTCTCAAAATAAAGTTGTTTTAATGTATGAAAATAAAATTATGTTTTTAGTGTTTTTATTAAAATTGAACTTTTCGAAAGAGTAGTTTTTATCAAAATAAAACTTTTTGAAAAAGAGTTGTTTTTGTCAAATTGGACTCTTTAAAAGAGTTGTTTTCAAAGTATAATATTTTTTGGATAAGAATCATATTTTAAATCAAATTATTTTTCAAAACAAAGTCTTTCTAAAATAGAGTTTTAAATGAATTGGATTATTGAAGATAAGTCTTTAGATAAGGATTTGCATGAATGTAGTTCCCTACAATAGGATGAGTCCTATGTAAGTTCGAACTACGTTGACTTGAAAGCTTACTAGGAAACTAGTAAGATAAGTAGGTGTTAATAGAGCTCAAGTCCGCCCTAGGATATATACTAAGTTTTTTAGGTTTTTAGGATTTTGTTTGATTTTTATTTTATTATGTATTTTAGTTAGTTAGGAGTTGTGTGCATGAGATTTTAAATAGCCCAAGTAAAATAGATGACCTTTAATTAGGGTGAGATGGATGCCTACAAGATGTTTTTTGGAACCTTCCTACGTCATAACCTAGTCCCGAACCATCTCTGATTCATTTGACCATGCTTTTCCAAAATATATAGAGTTGTATTGTTTTGAATAAAATAAAACATTTTTAATGGTTTCCTTATTCTTTAAAAATAAGGTGGCAACTCTTTTTTGTTTTCAAAACTCAATTCCGCTAATGTGGATTGCATCGATTTCCCAGATGGTTCATAACTGTAAGTTTGTTTCTTTTCCAATCTTCAATTTCGTACAAAGTATGAGTCCATTTTCAATATTGTTTGCATCTTATTCATGTACTGCAAATTCCAATTAATTAAGTAAGGTTCAGACATTCTAATTGAGAACGCATTTAAGACTTACCCTCACCTTAGACAATTGCCTGACTTTGATCTTATAGTGACTGACTTAGCATTAAGGTTTGCCATCCTTAATTTCGGCCAAGAGGTGTTGAAGGTCATGTTCTAGCAACCTCAATTTGGACTTTAGTTAGTCCTGGCACGCCGGCATTTCCATCAATTTCGTGCTAAAGGTTTTAGAAGTGAACAATATGTATATATATACATAAATGATTGAGTCCGCATATACTTATATAAGTTTATATAAGCATGAAGCTAGTAAATAATTGTGGGATATATATTTTGAAAAACTGACCGTTGGATTAGCTACTATACTTATGCATGTCATGTATACCAAAAATCACAGTGATCCAATGGTCACTTTCTCATAAATGTTACTGAGAAATATTGTGACAGTTTTCAGTTTGAGATGTTTACATTGGATCACAATAATTTTTGACATGCATGGCATCCATATGTAGAATATCTAATCCAACCATCAGCTTTTCAAAATATGTATCCTACAATTATTATTAGCTTTATTCTTAATATGTATTCTACAATTATTATTAGCTTCATGCTTATATAAGATACATAAACATATGCCCGGGACTGTATATATGTATTTTCTTAGTTTCAACATGAAGAGTAGTAACTTCAGACCCCAAATCCTTCAAATGCCTTTACCACTGCGCTGTAATGACTTTAAGAAATTTTCCACTTCCTTTTCTTTATATTTTCCTTTTATTAGTATTATACTATTATATTACCCAAAAATTGTTCTGCCCATGTCCGAAAAGTGTGGAAAGGCAGAAAGAGTAGTCCTATATTCCTAAGTGCCAGACCATGACTAAAACGGGCAAATAAAAATTTAAAACAGATTTGGTGGAAAATAATTCAACGGGGAACAAAAAGAAGTGGAAAAGAATTCAAAGTTATTTTTACACCCAACCTTTTGGCTAAGAGCAATGCTATATATCGATATATTGAATCACAAGAAGAAAATAAGAATAGTTTATTTTTTGAAATTCACGATCTTTCTTTCTTATAGCGATACTTGTAGTGATGTATAACATTTCCTTGGGCTAATTAAGGAGCAGTTTAGAAACTACATTGGCGCCTGTACAAATATAGAAAGCTTCTACTCCGTATAATTTTGAGAATGCAAAGACTATGAAGTTAATTCATTCTCCGGTTACAGTTCATCCAATGGAAAGGAAATGGGTTTGCACTTCAAAAGGCTTTCCATCCATGCCAAGTAACCAACTTAAGCAAGTCCAGTTTGAGAGTGTAAGGTAGAAAGGGTAAATATTAGACTATATCAACAAGTCGAATCCACCAATGTAACAAAAAAGAAGAGAAATATAAGTTTAACTTTATACTCTCAACAAATTTCTTGAGAGCAACCATAAATATTCAACAGGAAACAGTTTGAGATACAGTTTGGGAAACACATCACTACCACACCATTCCTACCTGCAATCGTACAGAGAAGATAATGCCATCATGCCAAGATCTGGCAATAAGTCACATGACAATCAACCATCAGTACCCAACACCCAACAAATAAAAAAAGAAGACATACAACCCAGCAAAAAGCTAATGTGAATTACTGTGAGATACGAAAGGGTCTAAACAAAATAACAATATGATCCCCATCAATAGTTTTTTTTTTTTTTTTTTAAAAAAAGAGGATAATTTTGACATATTTTAATAGGAGAGAGAATAATTAAAGAAAACCAACTTACACTTGTTGGGTAAAAATTGAGTCGTCAGAGATGGACGGAGTAAGAAATAAGTTTCCATTATAAGTTATGCTATAAGGAAAAGTATAAGAGCCCTATGCACCAAAAATTCCCAGTTTTTATCTACAGTGTTTCAAGTTCATGGCTGGTTTCAGAAGCTAAAAGTCCCATTTGCTCAGTTAGATGATCCAAATTCTGAGATTTCTCCAACTGAGCTCCACCTGCCGCTGATTCGGTCTCCAAGTTCCGAGAATTCTCCATTCGTTCTTTTAGAAGTTCAGAATTTAGATATTTTTCCAACTGGGTTCCATGTACTGTTGGTTCCATCTCCATTGAATCAATAGGCTCTTGGCTATCTAGCTTAGCACCTACAACATTGTCTAAGAATGCAGTGCCTAAAAGCTGTTCCAAAACACCATCATCAGGTAAATCTGGTAGAATGAAAGGGCCAGGATTATCCGACGAACACAATTTTTCATCCATTAGTACTTTTGTGAAATCAATGTTCATGAAGAAATCTTTCATTCCATCAGAAGGATCAAATTCTGCTGTGTTCTCGGAATTTAATGTTGGAGTGAGTAGCGGCTTTGGAGTTTCATCCATCGGCAGCTGGTATTTTACTATCATCCGATCAGAAGCTAGTGATTCACCATTCTCCACACCTTGTTCCAGCATATTCTTTCCTGCTTCAGCAGTGCACCAGTTATTTTCTTTTGGCTGCAGCAGCTGAACCAAAAACCCAGGGCTTTGCATGGCCATCACTAAAAATGACAGCATCTGCTGCTGCTTTTTTTCCATTCCTTGAAGGCGATCTCCCAAGAGAAGCAACTTGTTATCTGCAGTTTCCTGGAGCTGCCTAAGTTTAACTAACTCCTGCATGAGGGAATTCTTATCAGTTTTGAGAATCTCTACTTCCTTCCACAACCCAAAATTTTCAATTTCTTGACACATTCCAACAGGCTTGTCCTGCTGCTGGGACAATTTCTGCTGTTCCAGGCCCTGAGAATGTTTCCTTCTACTGATATTCTTCAACAAATGCTTCTGGTCTCTGACAAAATCTTCACTCGCATATTCACAGCGATCTGTATCAACTTTTCTGAAACCCTGAAATCAAGAAGAGCTACAGATGCTTGACAAATATTTCAAATAATTTAGTTTCATTTAAAAGAGTAAAGAATAAACAGGAAGGAAAAAAACACCAAGTATATGTGTGACACTCATAAATCTACACCAGTTTTCTGTTTCCAATTATTTCACTTCAGTCAAGAAAACATACTTCGGTGACAGGGACTAAATGAACAACTATATAGGTATTTCTAAAATATGAATTTTAGGAACTCCTAGCATTGTTTGGTGATGACATCAGAAACACTTCGCCAGAAAATTAATGTTTGATGATTTTTTTTCCAGCCAAAATAAATTAAATTTAACCTAGAAATGGAAAGACTTAAGCAGTCAGCCCAACTCTCCAGTCAAACTATCAAATACCCTAACCAAATAACAAAAGGAAGGCATCTTCGAAGTTCCAACAACATTTTTGGGCTTTCTGTAGGATGATTAAAAAATTTATTTTCACTTAGACCTGGTATAGAAGGGTTCTGGAGAGTACAAATTCAGAGAAGCTGATCTCTTTTGTAAAGAACAACTCACTCTTTAAGTTTTTGGAACAACCTCCCCGCTTTTCATCCTTCCTTATTTTCTGTCCTTGAATCACTGGCTAATATTCTAGACAAATTGCATTAAGATTCCCTTGCAACAACCCCACAGTGGGGAAAGGAAGCGATTCAACTGCCACTGGCTAAAATTCTAGCCTCTTTTTTTTTCATCCTTGTAGGAACGCGCGTGGACCACAACCATAATGAAGTTTTTCACATCAACAACAACACTTTTTTCTTCACAACTATATGCTTCTCAATAATAGAAAAACTGGTTAGGGTTGGGGTGTGTCTGTTTTTCACATCAACAACAATACTTTTTTCTTCTCAATAATATAAAAAATGGTTGGGGTTGGGTGTGTCGAATATGTGTCCAGTGTGTGTATGATACATGTTCAAGTGTATTGAAGGAGTGACATATCCAATATGGTGTCTGAAACGGCTACACTTTGGAAGAATCTGTACCACAAAACTATTAATATACAAATTCATGTCGTTGGAAACATTTTCTCCACTGATCTAACATAAGGATTTCCTTACATGGTGCATGGAACTCCTAGTCCATGACTAAAGAATGAATTTTCAGGCAGCCAAACTGACCCCTAGAATTGGTATGGAATCTATGGAGCATCTTCTAGCCCAACAATAGGAAGAAAATGTCCCTTGATAATAAGAGACTTTTACAAACCAATGGACAAGTTTTTAACAAGCATTAACAACCCTCAACTTCCAACAAATATACAATTGGAGAACTCATGCCATGTCTAAAGAAGCCATCTTTGTTTGGATGGCAGTTCTGGACAAAAACCAGACAAATGATCACCTACGACTTATAAGAAATGGGATATCTTCAACTTGCATCTAATGTAAAAGGGATTCAAAAAATGTTCATCGCCTTCTTATTTATTGTTCCATCAATTATTATATTATATCTCATTTTCCTCCAAATTTGGAATGCATAGCATCATAATGAGAATAATTTGCAAATTAGTTGGTTTTTTTCAAACTAAAGGTTGGAAGTCTGATAATAGACAGCAGCTTTGAAGTTCAGCCCTCTCGCCATATTGTAGGCTTTTAGGAAGGGAAAAGGAACAACCATAGATATCTGTTGACAATAAGGCCCTTTTTCTTCGGAGGTTCAGAAGAAAATTGTTTGTTTAGTGGTTTTTGGGTTCTCCTACAGAAAGGAATTTTTCAATGCTCCTACATTGTTATTTAAAAGAGATTCGTACCCTTTGAACAATTATTTTTAAGGTTTAGGTCTTTACTGACAGGTTTTAGTGAGTTCACTTTTGTATTCATCTTTTAAATAAGTCAGTTTTGTTTATATCATAGAAAATAAATAAAATATCATTTTCAAGACCATATTTGTTTTTTACATACATCAAATTCCAGTCATAGTATTTGTGTACATGCAACTCAAAGGGCTACTGTGAATCTTATAAAAGAGTAAGGCACTCCAGTGAGATTATTCATCTCTCTTTCTCTCTCTCTCTCTCTCTCTCTCTCTCTCTATATATATATATATATATATATAGCCAACCATGTTTCATCAGTACTATTTAGATGTGTGCATAGTAAGAATTAGGCACATGTGATGCACATGTGGGATGTAGATATGTGTGGGATATGCTTTGTAGGATGGAACATTGGGCAACTAAGAAACAATATGTTTAGAAAATGAGTGAAGCCGAAATAAGGCTGTTAAAATGGATAAGTGGTAACCAAGAAAAGAAAAAATAAATGAATGCATTCATAATAAGGTAGCATGGTTCAAAGTCTGGCCCGAGACAGAGATAACTGGGCCGAGTCATCTAGGTCTGGGTAGGGACTGAGATGAGAAGTTCTCTCGAGTCAAATATATGAAGAGAAATCTCATATTTTCATTTCAACCAAGATTTCCGTCATTTCGTCTTGTCTCAGCCAAGATCTCAGTCGTCTCATTCCATTTCGACCAATATCTCGATCGTCTCGTTTCATCTCGGTCATTACATCTCGTCTCGGCCGAAATACCAGTTGTTTCAACATATTTAATTTATAAGTTAGTCCCTTTTTATTATTTTTAAAGAGTAGCTCTTTATGATATTCAGAAAAACAACCTAAAACTTCATTTGTACAAAAAATAATGGTTTAACTTTACTAACAAAGTTAAAATTTAACACATCATTCCATGATACCGTATCGCACTAGCGCCTATTTTGATGTTTCTTATGATATTCTACCCACTAAGTTATTTATTTTTGCTTATTTGATGAGTTCAATGTGTTTGTTTTATTTTTTCTGATTAGTCTATGATTTTTTTGAATTTTTTTAAACATTTTTTCATGCCTAAAGTTGTATATCAACCGAGACGCGACGAGATGTTCGTGACCGAGACGCGATGACGTCCGCGACCGAGACTTTGAACCATGTAAGGTAGTAGTGGTATGATTTGAGGGCAAAATGAAAGGAAAATCAGCCAAGGTAGTTTAGTCACATCCAATGAAAACGCACGAATGCACTAGTATGGAAGGGTGAAGGCATCAAAAAACAAGAGAAATGCTCAAAATAATATGGTTAGAAGTGGCAAGAGAGGAAATATGTGCAAGGGATTTAACAAATGATATAACCCTTGATAGAGCTGAATGGAAAAAGAAAAAAAAAATCCACGTAGTTGACCCTATGTAGTTGAGATAACACTTTATTGAGTTGAGTTGTGAGTGTTGGATATAACTTAAGAAAATATCAACTGAAAATAACTATTAATTTTTAAAGAGATATAAGGTAATTGCCACAAGGGGGACCAATAGTCATGACCCACATCACAGGGACTCCAATATACATGTTGGGTGTTGGTGAGTGTCATGTAGGATTCATAAACTTTCCGAAGAATTTTTATTATTTTGAAGTGCCTGGGAGAGTACCCACACCCTTGTCACGTCGTGTCGACACAGGTAATCTAGGGTGAACAGAGGGTTCATGTAACATAGGTTATGGATAAAGAGGGGATGGTAAAGGTTCAAAAAGTGGGTTTGTTATCTAATGGAACTTTTACATAATCACTCCTATGTGAGTGGATTATTTTTTGTAAATTTGAAAGAATAGTACACATCCCATAAAAGTAAGAGGTGCTTTCCTTCTTTATGGTAGTATGCATAACATCCAAGCTGAGAATAAATGTGTTGGCTATATTCACTTCTTTGAAGATGAATAAATAAAAGAAACTAAACAAGTTTTACAGACTTGAGAAAAATAAAAGATAGACATATTAAAGTTGATAACAAAGATCAAACAAGTCTAAACAAAAAATAAAAGTAAACGCCCCCCTCCCCAAACCCTTCCAACCCAACCACCCCCCAACCCCCCCCCGGGGACGCGTTTCCCTCCTTTTCTCTCATTGTTTGGGTAATCTAACCCCTAGACCTAGCTCCAAAGCCATTGTTGTTTCTGAATCCTTAGAAACAACTCTCTTTGGCAATAACCAACATATTCAGAGAGTTAACCCAACACATGAGTTTGATACATTAGCAACTCTAAAGCAGTGCTACTCTAGTGCATCCCCCATCCCCATAGGTGAAGAACATGCCAAAGCCACGCATGCCACATAAACCAAATAGCTATTTTCACCTTGTAATTTTTTTTATAACTAAAACTTGATTGAATAAAAAAATAAAATACAAATGAGGACAAGATCTCATACAAAGCAAGAAAACATCAAAAAACAAAAACAAAAAACACCTCACAACCCATAAACCGCGTTCCAATTTCCTTTAATAAGGAAAAGAAGTACCCCACAAAACTCTTTAGAAACTGAAGCCCAAATAGACACCTATCCCATACAGCATCCAAGTCTTGAAATCTGTCCTCAAAACACCCTAGAATTCCTTACCAACCAAAGAACCCAAAGAATCCCTATAATTGCACATCTCCAGGACACTAAAGCTAACTTATTGCATCCAAAGCCTCGAAAATCAACCTCCAACATCTGAACACAAGGAGCAGGAGGGACCCACAGTAACTCAGTTGACCAAAAAACCATCTACCATTGATCCAAGACAACCATACAATGTAAAAATTAATGATCCAAACTCTCCTCCCTCTTTTGACACACGATACACCATTGCGGGCGTAAACACATCCTTGGCCATCTTTTCTTAATCATCTCATTGCTATTCAACTTCTTATGAGCCAAAGATAAAAGACCAAGCAAAAACATGTGCCTTAATAAGAACCTTTGCTTTCCAAATAAACTTAGCATGATGAAGGTCTCAGAAGGAGGGATTATCGATTAAGGAAGCAAAGAAAGACTGGTAGGAAAATAAACCTATAAGAATGCAGTAACCAGCTCCTCCTATCCAGAATAAGTGGAGTAATACAAACACCATCCAGTAAAGAAAGCAATGAGGAAAATTCAAGAACCTCTATCATTAAGATTACAAGGAAAATGAAAATTCCACCCCAAAGGAAAAGAAGAATTATGATCAAAGAGAATATAGAAACATAATGAGCACGAGATAAAGAAACTAGTCTAGGGAACAACTCAGAGAAAGCACAATCTCCCCTCCAAACATCCTCCCAAAACCTATTCTTCTCCCCATCACCCACCAAAAAGGATGTGTGGGAAACAGAGGTAAAATCTGAGAGATAGTCTTCCACAAGCAGCGAGCAGAAATTAAATTTCCCACATTAGCATCGCATCCATTCCCTAGCAAGCCATATTTTCTTTTAATCACCTTATGCAATAATCGTATTCTAAAGGAAACCTTCTCGGCCATTTATCAATCAAAGCACTGTTCCTCTTATCAATATTACCTTCTTTCAATCCCCCTTTGATTCTAAATCTCTTCACAATATCATAACAAACTAAATGATCTCTCTTACCTTCCCCACATCCTTCCTACATAAAATCTCTCATCACTCCATCAGCTTCTTAATCTTATTACTAATTTTCCTGGTCATTCGAAACATAGACATATAGTAAATAGCAATACTAGCCAAAACTGATTGCACTAAAGTTATTCGTGGGGGGGG
>JAESVK010064804.1:26666-40802 GCA_017140935.1 Hamamelis virginiana
AACTATCTAATCTTTTTACCTATTCTCTCCACTACCGGCTCCGAAAAAGAAACATTTCTAGGATTCCCGGCTAAAGGTAATCCTAAATACTCCAAAAGCCACTCCCCTACATAACAACCCAAACGGGCTGCCAGTCAACCCAAAACCTCCTTAGACACATTAACACCTACAATAGAGATGTTTCCCATATTAACCTTTGACCCTAAAACAAACTCAATCATCTCCAAAATACGATGGAAATTCAAGAACTTCACCTCATCATTAGATGAGAAAAAAAAGAGTATCATCGGCATATTGCAAGTATGACACCGAAAAAAAAGAGTATTGTGGATGTTTAATAAGACAATAGTAGAGAATAACAAAATTTGACCGCATAACCAGCAACCATTCAAATAAAACAAGCAATTTGAGAGGACAGTGGGTGTTACTCTGCATGAATTCATTTTTCCTTCTAAGATAAAGTCTTTGAGACCACAAGATTGAGCTAAAGATGAATAATTTAGAATAGGATAGAACTTGTAATAAATTAGTCGACACCTTATTGTAGAGATCAACAACCAAAATGATTAAAGTTTCAACAAGAGTTGTGTATAAAAATATAAATGAAATCCTCCTGCAATAGCAATCTACAACTGAAAAGTTGAAAGGTGCAACTAAAGGAATCTACAAACTGAAGCAAACTCTACCATATTAACCACCAACTGGAAAACTGGAGGGTTAAAACCAGAAAGCTAATGAAACAACAAACTCTAATGATAAGTGTAACTATGGAGGCAATGATGGCTGAAACGAAAAGAGTCATTGCACCAAAATAAGGACTGGTTTGGTAGGCTTAATGGTGGACCACTTTAGTTAGATCATTCTATTCTACTTATTAGTGAGAATATGGAACCGAACATTTGAAGTCATAAGTATTCTTGATTTTTTTTTTTTTTTAAATCCACATTTTAAAGTTCTCCACAAGTTATTTTGGTAGGATTTCTATAGCGCCATCCCTTTATTTTTATTGCAACAACTTACATGTAGCATTAATGAGCACTAATTAATGCATATCCTTCAAATTACCACCTCCCCTACAAGCGAGCCTGGATCCTCTACTTGAATTTTTTTGTACTTGGGTACCTAAAATCATGGCACATCATTTAAAGTGAAAGATGAATGATGTTTTTGGATGATGTGTCATGATCTTAGTACCCAAGCAAACCCACGCAGAGAAAAATCCAAGCAGAGGAGCTGCCACAAGTCACAGCTTTCTTGTGTGTCCATATGGTCTTCATAGTACTGCCATGCGTCTTTTACATATAATTACCTTTTGACACATGTATGCCACTTCCTTCTCTAGTTCATCACGCCATTTATACTTAATGGGATATGAAACAAAGAAATAAATGTCATTACATTGTGCCATTTTAGTGGGCCTGGAAAATGTTATCAAAACATTTGAGAAATGCAACGAAAATACTGCAAAATCTTGCACACATGTAAAAAGAATATATATATTTATGTGCAAAGATAAGCCTAATAAATGATTAATCAAACATGTTTGAAGTGTAAATACCCATCCATACTTGAAGACACTGGCGTAGAATTAGAGAAAATATGGTAATGCATAAACCAAAATAATCCTAGACACTTCTTTATACTTAAAGAAAAGAATATAATTCCAAACAATTCTTTATTTAAGGTATATAATAACTAAATAACTAATATTACTCATCCATGAAAGCAAATATTACTCATCCATGTAAGCAATTGTTTTTCTATTTTTTCAAACAATATCGTAATTTACAGCACAAGGTACAAGTGCTAGTCTTTTTTTTTTTCTTTTTCTTTTTCCTCCCCTCTAAGTTAAAAAATGGTTTCCATTGAGTTACCAATTACCAGTACTTGTAACACAGGTTACAACTGTTTTGGCAAATGCTACCCTTTTACCATTGGATAAGCCTAAATAAGTAAATGAAGTGTACCAAAGAAACAAGTACAATAGTTAAAATTATGCAACTACATCTTTTTTCCTTTTATTTCAATAAACATGGAAAAGGTTCAAAACTTTATTAGATTACATTATGTTTTCCTACACCTCATGAATCAATGCAATGAAATACAATTTTTTGAATATTTATCCCATATAGAGGAAATAATATATTTTTTTCCTTTTTTGGTTAGAAAGGAGCGAATCTTTGACAGTTAATTTGTCTAGAATTTGAACATTACTTAATATGTATCTAATTTCCGAAATATTAGTTCCTTCTTGCAATTATCTTGCCAAAATTCTCAATTTATTTTTGAAACTTAAGCATATATACAACACATAAGACAATGCAATACATTGACACAGAGAGAGACAAAAGTAATTTAGGCCACAGTAACATTTCACCCATTGGTCCTTCCCCTTGATCTGTTCATTTAATTATTAGACTCTTATGATGTAAATTTCAACCACTTTAGTCCAAAACAAGGCATTTGGTAGTGTATTTTCTGGCCAACACTCAAAGGGCGTAATTCTGCGGTTAACACAAGAATAGAAAAGGCACTACTAATAGCCTAACATAACAATGGCACAAACACTATGAAGCAATGGTATAAAACACAATCCAAAACCAACTATACAAAATCAAAAAACAATGCCAACACCGCAAAAACATATAGTGATAACGAAAGACAATGTTCATTAACAAAAAAAGGAGAAGAAAAAGAAGCTCACGTAGATATTGAGTTGCCTGTTGAAGCTGGAGAAGTTAGAGTGCTTGAAGTATTTTGGAAGCAACTGGCGGGAAAGCTCGGTCGTATCCCATATTACAAAACTCTCATTCGACTGAGTCCAAGAGATTATATTGTCAGTGGCTTCATCATCAACCATTTCATAGCATTTGGTAAGAAAAGGAGGTACCGAAGAACCATTATCGCCCGATTTGACCATAATCGAACACTTTTAAGTACTCAAAATCAACAACTTTGAGTCCAAAAACACCAATTCAACCGCAATTCTCAGTCAAAACGATTCAATTCCTCAACCAAATCGTTTAACAGAGGACTTGTGCCTTGATATTGCTTCAGGATACACAAACAACATGTGTGTACATATATATATATATATATAGAAAGAATAGAGAGAGAAACCCTAGATAGAGAGAGAGAGAGAGAGAGAGAGAGGGAGGGAGAAAGAAGAATACGATTGGGGAAAAGAAATGAGGAAAGGTACAGCTTGTAATAACAGAAACTCCTTCCCTGACTGACTATACACAGAGCATGAAAGTCTCGTTTGGATGTACTACGTCCCAGTGGACAAGTTTGGAATATATTGAGCAACAAATATCTGCATCTTCTATCATCCGGAGTCTTACAATTGCTGCACTCTCTAGGCTGTCGTGAATAGAAGAATGACACGTGTAATTTTAGGAGATATGATACCTAAAGACCCCTATATGTTTTTTTTTTTTTCCCCTCATAGGCTAGTTTGTGCTCTGGTCCGGTTAAATCACGCTCGGATTAGGAAATTCACGGTAAATAATTCTTGTGACCTAAAAAGTAACCTATGTTTTGGTTGTCACATAAACAACCAAGATTGTGCCAACTAGGGCTACAACTTGGTCCAAGTCGATTCACTTGGGCAAAAATTTAAATCTAACGGATTTAATTTGGAACTACCAATTCAAAACAAGAATGAATCTGAGTATGGTTCGATTCCAAACCGTATTGAATTTGGGTGGGTCAAATCAGTTCCATAAATCATTAATTAAATCATTGAAGGTAATTTAAATGACATAATTTCTTTCATTATGTTATTCCATTTATTCCTTTTGAAATTTAGAAAATGGATGACCAAGCTAGTTATTATTAATCTATAATTAAGATACGGCTTTTCATAAAAATGGGTATATCAGTAAATTCATAATTATTGTTTATCTAATTTTTTGTTTAATTCTGTGTACTTATGTGCATTGCATTACAATGCTCTAATGAATAAAAACATTACATATAGCATGTAATATATATTCAGTCTCAATCCTGTGCACATATGCCTACTTTTGCCAAAGTTAGTATAAGACCTTCAATTAATAGGCAGTTCCACGGATCGGTTCCATGGACCAATTCTACGGTTCGATTCTAATTTGGTTCATATTTCGGGTAGGGTTCATTCCAAAAAGTTTTGGACCAAGAACCAAACCGAATTTACCGTTCTCCAAAAAAGAGAATCAGGATCAGACCACATTCAAATCCGAATTGAATTGAACGTATGGGATCGATTTATGGATTTACCCAACCAAGTTGCACCCCTACTAACATGTCACTTAAATAATGGACTTTTAAAAATATATATATTTCACACTATGCTAAATGGTCAATAGCAGAACATGAGTTTTGGCTCAGTGGTTCATGTCCCTCTCTTCGTAGAATGAGATCCCGGTTCCCCATTAACAACTAACCTCTAATTCTACTAATTCAATGATCAACTAACCTCTCTCTCTCTCTCTCTCTATATATATATATATATATATATATAGAGAGAGAGAGAGAGAGAGCAAGAAATGGTGGGCTTGTAACCTTGGCATGTATCCTTGATCATCTCTAAG
This sequence comes from Hamamelis virginiana, assembly GCA_017140935.1. Taxonomy (NCBI): domain Eukaryota; kingdom Viridiplantae; phylum Streptophyta; class Magnoliopsida; order Saxifragales; family Hamamelidaceae; genus Hamamelis; species Hamamelis virginiana. The sequence goes on from JAESVK010064804.1 coordinate 31,241, forward strand.
AGAGAAATCTCTAGTAATTCCAGCACATGAAAGTACATCGATCGATACCCATTTGGTGATATTAGGAATTTGGGGACTTGGGTAAGGATTAATTGCAAAATTTATTTTAAAAACTTGACCATTGAATTAGGTATACCTTCTATAAATTTCATGCTCGCATAAAATCACAGGAATTTTCTATAACTTCTATCCTGGAATTATTGAAGGTGCTTCTGCAGACAAGGGACGTGGTAGGCAGGTAAAGATCTTTAATTTCTTGTTTTCTCTCGTTTTATTATGTCATCTTATGTTTTTATAGCAAACACTCAAATAGGATATTTACAAAAGGATGTCTCATCAATTATTTATTTACTTATTTTTATGATCAATTTCCAAAATAAAACGCAGATTATTTATTTTTAATTCACATTTGATGCCTTTGATATATGTTCTCCCAGCCTGCCTCAACCTTTGATATATGCCCTTGAGTGGTGCTTTAATTTCAAGTCTTGATGGTTCTTCCATGGAATTTATAGAAAATTAATTCCTAGCTTGCAGTAATTATGGAATGTTTAGGTGTTCCGTGGTGATTGAAAGTGTTTTGTGTTTTTCATTACTTTTGAAATAATACTATTCTGTTTTTCCAAAACATTTGGATGAAATGGCTTGATTTCTAATATATTTTGGTGATTATGTTATCAGTTCATATTAGGCCACTTAGTTGTATGTCAAAATGCGATGATAAGTTAATATAATAGACTTGATCAATTTCTGTGGTACGTCCAAACAACCCCTTGGCCCTGGATATATATTTACCATGAAGGAACAGAATGGCCATTCCATATGTAGTCGGGTCTATTCCATTCCATAAGGAATATCCATTCTCTCCTTGGTTCAATATGGAGAAAGTTCTGATTTTGGAAGCATTTATTGTAATTTTTATATGGGTTAATTGGCCAAAAGTCCAATTTTAAAGATGCTTATGGCATAAAGTCCTCCCACATTTTCTTTTCTTTACAAAGTCCTCATTAAAAAAAATTTACTGCATAAAGTCCTAAGTTTTAAAAATATATTTATTTGTGGACAAAATTGCCCTTAAATTTCATAACTACTTTCCCGACGCCCCATCCTCCTCATTTTTCTTCTTCTCCTCCTCCCACATTCTGGCTATGGAAGAATCCCTGTCGGTGAACCAGGAGCTACGCTGGCGAACCAGTAGCAGTGGCCGACCACGATGTTCAAGTCCGACGACGCTCCGGTCATGCTTTGTGATCTTCGCGGGAGAGATCAGCTCCGATCGACAGCTTTGTGATCTTCGCCGGAGAAATCAGCGTCGATCATGCTTCTGCAATAGAGATCGGAAGAGAGAGAGAGAGAGGGGCTAGCTGGACGCCTGGACATGTCGCAAATCCAGGATTTGCACCATTATGCAAGTCGTCGATCTGCACCGATTATCATCATTTTCTTACCTGATCTCCTATGGCACCACTAAATCAGCGACACTGGTATGAAGACCATGCCCTCATTTTCTTCAGGTGTCTTGCCCTGATACACATGGTAAAAAAAAAAAAAAAAAAACAGAGCAAGACATTGGTACACATTAAATCTGCCACTGATACACATTGTACCTCCCATGGAAGAAACAAAGCAAGGTTTTCACGGTGAAGTTCAAAGTAGAAGAGGTTCCGATTGAGAAAATGGAGAAAGGAAAGGAAGATTGGAATTTTGAATTTGTTGTTTTAATCTTCTGAAAAATGAAAATTTTAATTTTATTAGATGGTAGTATTAGGCTTAGCTGACAAAGTTCTTCCCACCTCAAAACCTTTCTCTTGGAGTCAATTAATTTTTGGAAGGATACCTGGGTGGGAGGAAGGAATCTGATGAATAAAGGAATAAACGCTGCTAACAAGTTTAATACGGAGGAAAAGTGGCGGAGTTTATTTGTGAAGGTGATTGGAACATTGAAAAACTTAAGAGTTGCTTACCTGAAGAGGTGGTGAAAGAGATCATTAATCTTCCAGGGAATGGAGAATAGATGCATTTGGGGCTGGAAAGTTTCCAACGAGTTTAGCATATGAGCTGTTGTCTGATAAAAATCAAATTTGGATTGAATTTAATTGGAAGATGAAACTTTTGACAAAGATGAAGTTGTTTTGCTGGTTAGCTATACAAGATAAAGTTTTATCAAATAGTAACAAAGTTAAAAGGGGTTTGACTACTGATTCTAGCTAATCACTCAAAACCATGTGCTTATCTACGCCTAAAATCATTGTTTTGCAAAACCAATGAAGCTTAAAAGTAAAAGAAAAAAAGAAATCTGACATGTGTGCTCCCAAAACCATGCGCTTACCTTCTTTTCTTTATTATACTGTTTCATTACGCCATTTTATTTTATTTTTTCATTTGAGGTCCATGGAACCGAGTTCCAAATTGGATTTCGCCAGTGACTCGTTTCAATTCTAGCATCGCCGGATCTGAGCTGCATTTTTTTTTTTTCCCAATTTGATCCATTCAAAGGGAGAGCAGCAGGCCGACAACTCTTTTTCATATCACCAGAAGCTAATTATTCGAAAGTAGTTTTCGTTTGCTGGACTCTTTTGTGCAGTAGATAAATGTTTTTTTATTTTATTTAATCTTTTTGAAATACTTTTAGTTTTTTTTTTTAGTTTTTTTTTCGTGTAGTGAAATCAAATTTTGACATATAAAATCCATTTCTGGCATAGCGAAATGCACTTCCGAAGTAGCAAAATGCACTTTCCGACGTAGTGAAATCGGATTCCGGCGTAATGACATGCATTTTCCGACGTAGTGAAATGCTGGAAATGCGTTTTCCGGCATAGTGAAATGGATTTTCCGGCGTAGTGAAATCCGGTGACCGGCGTAGTGAAATGGATTTCCGGCATAGTGAAATTCGGTGTCCGGTGTAGTGAAACGAGTTTCTGGCGTAGTGAAATCCGGTGTCCGGGGTAGTGAAATCTGAGGTTGGAAGTGGAGGTGACGTTGAAGGTTGTTGGGAAAGAGGGGTATATTTGTCTAATTTATGCCAAAATGACTTTTGGCATGAAGGATATTTTGAGAGGATTTGTAGCATTAAAGTATTCTAAATGAGGACCTTTGGCCAATTACCCCTTTTTATATTTCTGATGATTGGAATGATAAGTTGCTTTTCAATTGGGTATTTTGGCTAGAATATAATTTGTTGATAACTCATTGAATGGATGGCATAACAAACATTATAGAAGTCACATTTATCAAATAAAATATGTGAGAAATTGGGTCTAGGTAGATTTGAATGTGGGTACGTAGGGCTGGAGCCAGGAGCCTTGCCTTTGGTTTCAGTAGATGTGCAAGTAAAATAATTTGGCCCAAAAGAAAATGAGTTTCCCACTACATTCATGAATATCCAAAAATGGTGATCTCATTATCATGGATTTCCCTTATTCTTGAACTTTGGTTACAAAAATAGCCAATTCAATGCCCATCTGTAGCCATTTGAGCTATTTAAGAAAGTCATGCTAAGAGCAAATCTAGAGGCAAATGTTGAACTGTAATATATTTATTTATTTTTAATTAAACTTTTAAGTTAATGTCCATCGATGCATACCAAACACCGGCCCCTGTGTACCTATGTGCCTGTTATTTCCAAGGCCAAGGGCCAAGGCCTCCCTCACTCGCCTTTTGAAGTGACTTTCACATAATTATTTATTATTTCTTGCCCTGCATAGACTTGACTAGTTTCTTTTAAGACATATTAATTTAGTAAGTACTTGTACTATTTCATTTTATTAATATACTAACATGCTGAGTAACATGTAATCTTGAACATTTTAGCCGGGTTTGGATTGGCCTAGTTATTTGTACCCTAATTTTTGGTTCAAAACCATTCAACTATGAATCATGTTGTAGACACCAGAAATTTAGTGAGGTGTAGATCACCGTCCGATTGGTCAACAATCAAAAGTTTGACTAGTCAACAATTCAAACTCAAGACTAGCAGGTCCCACAAGCGAGGGTGACTCATCAAAGCTAATGTGGGTCCATGCCAAGTGACACGTGTCAACACATGGGAGGCCACACGATCACCAAAAAAATAAGTCTTCCACTTATCTTAAAATTAAATTAATTAGAAAATAGTTAAAAATAACTATTTTCTAATTGGTCAAGATTTCCTTGAAGATAATCATCAATTCCTTTATAAATAGGAGGCTCTTATTCAATCAGAGGGAACTTTTCCAAAGTATTGAAGTGCTACCAAACTTCGGTTATTCAATCAAAGAATCGAAATTCTGCCAAACTCCAGACCTTCAAGCACTCATCAACATTGTGAGAGATTCAACAAGCACAAGATACAAGTGTCGAGTCTTTCATTTCTGAAGCTTGATTCAAGATCAAGCGGTCATCGTCCTTGAATCAACATCAAGCCATCACCTGATTCGAGATTAAGCTATCATAGCCCTTAGATCGTCAATCTATCAAAGGAGATTTAATCAGAGAATTTTATTCTTTTGTAAAGAATATACCCCACAGAGACTTGTACCCATTACTTTCATAAATTATTACAAATTATAATTGTCCTTAATTTTCTTGTTTTTCAATTTTTCAAGAAACGAAATTTGTGTGTATAAATTTCTGGCACGCTCGATGAGACATCTCTACCTCTTAGCTCTTTCTCCTAAATCCAACATTGAAGTTCAATGGTTTCCAAGAAAACCCATCGCATGTGAAGGCAAGAACGCCGCCAAACACACCACTTTATCTACACCTCACAGTACTTTTACCAATTCCGTGACCTGCAACAAGTCGAAGATAGTGGTCTTGTTGCCAAATCAGTATGCTGCTACAAACATTCTACCGTTGAAGCCTATTGGAGTCAACCATGGCTATCGGCCTATCATCACTTTAGTCTCTCTAGGGACAAACGTGTATGTTCCTGAGTATGTGCAGAAGTGACCGTCTCCATCAGTCGCAGTGGAGTCTAGGGACAAATCCCCTTACACTGCCTTTGACTCCAACTCAAGTATAAGTTCACGTTCTGGGTCGCCAACCAAAACTGTGAAAGATGAAGCCTTATCAAAAAGGTTAAAATCCACATCTCCATCAATCGAAACAAAATCAAGGGATAATCCCTTTACTCCATTTTTGACATCAACTCAAATAAAGGTCCACATTCTGGGTTGCCGACCAGAACTTTGAAGGATGAAGCCTTATCAAGAAGATCGAACTCCTCCACTTCTTCTTACTCAATGGCTATGCTGGTCATGACAATTGGCGCTATGCCTTTAAAGGAATAATTGGCTGAGATGCAGCGAGCAATCGATAAGCTTACGAAGACCGTTGAAGAAAAGGATGTGCAAATTGTTTCCCTCAAGAATAAGTTGGAAGTGAAAGATGCTGGAGAATCTATCAAGGCCCCACTCATCCTCCTGGTTTTACACCTCAAGCTGATGAATCTCGTGTATCCAACTTGGTGCACATTTCAAGAAAAATTACTGAACCTACCTCAGTGGCCTTGTTATCTGTCCAACAACTTTAAGACATGATAACGAATACCATTAGGGCACAATATGGAAAATTTTCTCATAGTACACTTATGTACTCCAAACTTTACACCAAAATTTTAGACAATTTGAGAATGCCGTTGGGGTACCAACCCCTAAAGTTTCAACAGTTCAACGGGAAGGAACCCCTGACAGCATATCGCTCACTTTGTCAAGACTTATAACAATTCTGGAATGAAAGGAGACCTGCAGGTCAAGTAGTTTGTTCAATCCCTCAGAAAAAATGCTTTCGACTGGTACACTGACTTGGAGCCTGAGTCCATTTACAGTTAGGGAAAATGGAACAAGAATTCTCGAATCGTTTCTACAGCACCTGTCGTACCGTAAGTATGATAGATCTAACAAACACGAAACAACATAATGCCGAGCCAGTTATCAACTACATCAACCATTGGCGCTCATTGAGCCTTGATTGCAAAGACAGACTTTCAGAAGTCTCTGCAGTGGAAATGTGTATACAAGGTATGCACTGAGGTTTTCTTGTACATCCTTCAGGGGATTAGACCCCTCAACTTTGAAGAACTAGCTACTTGGGCCCATGACATGGAGCTCAACATTGCTTACCACAACACAAAATATCATTCTTATTCTAATCGAAAAGGTAAAAGAAGGGATAAATAAGGAGCTCGAAGAATCTTGTCGAAGAGTCAATGACAATGACCACGACACCAGCTAAAATCGCTGGACGCGGGAAGAAGAAAGCAGAGAGAAGGGTTGAATCAACTCAAGAAAATTAGAAAGAACGTTCTACCCTTAAAAGTTGGAGGAAAAAGTACAATTTCCCAGATTCTGATATACCATTCATATTGAAGGACTTGCTTCAGAAAAAGGCAATCAAGTTACCAGAGTGCCAGCGACCTACTGAGATAGGATGTGCCGAGAACCCAAAGTACTGAAAATTCCATCGCATCATCACTCATCCAGTGGAAAAGTGCTTTGTGTTAAAATACAGATGGAGAATCTAGCTAAGGCCCCACTCATCCTCCCGGTTTTACATCTCAAGCTGATGAATCTCGTGTATCCAACTTAGTGCACATTTCAAGGAAAATTACTGAACCTACCTCAGTGGCCTTGTTATCTGTCCAATAACTTTAAGATATGATAATGAATACCATTAGGGCCAAATATGGAAATCCTTCTCATAGTACACTTATGTACTCCAAACTTTACACTAAAAGGTTAGACAACCTGAGAATGCCGTTGGGGTACCAACTCCCAAAGTTTTAACAGTTCGATGGGAAGGGAACCCTGACAGCATATCGCTCACTTTGTCAAAACTTATAACAATGTTGGAATGGAAGGAGACCTGCTAGTCAAGTAGTTTGTTCGATTCCTCAGAAAAAATGTTTTCGACTGGTACACTGACTTGGAGCCCGAGTCCATCGATAGTTGGGGAAAATGGAACAAGAATTCTCGAATTGTTTTTACAGCACCCGTTGTACCATAAGTATGATAGATCTGAAAAAAACAAAACAACATAATGACGAGCTTGTTATTGATTACATCAACCATTGGCGCTCATTGAGCCTTGATTGCAAAGACAGACTTTCAGAAGTCTCTGCAGTGGAAATGTGTATACAATATATGCACTGGGGTCTCTTGTACATCCTTCAGGGGATCAGACCCCTCACCTTTGAAGAACTAGCTACTCGGGCCCATGACATGGAGCTCAACATTACTTACCACGGCACAAAATATCATTCTTATTCTGTTCGAAAAGGTAAAAGAAAGGAAAAATAAAGAGCTTGAAGAATCTTGTCGAAGAGTCAATGACAGTGACCACGACAGCAGCTAAAATCGCTGGACGTGGGAAGAAGAAAGCAGAGAGAAGGGTTGAATCAACTCAAAAAAAGGAGAAAGAACGTTCTAACCTAAAAAATTTGGAGGAAAAAGTACCCTTTCCCAGATGGGATATGCAAGCGACCGTTTGATTAGATAATCTTTATATGTATGTCATGTCTGCCAAAAATTACAATAATCCAACGGTTGGTTTTTAAAATACTGAAATTTAAACAACTTTGACAGTATCCAACGGTAAATACTGTCAAGGCATTTCACGGACTGTATTTTGAAAACCAATTATTGGATCACTGTGATTTTTTGGCAGACATGACATTCATAAGAAAATTATCTATTCCAATGGTTAATTTTTCAAAATATCATTCTTATGGCTTCTGGAAGGGACGTCCTTATGATAAGGAGTGTAAGGATGTTCTGACAGGATCGCTTCTACACTATCCACTACCTGATATATTTAGCTACAAATTTACAAAACATGCATGCTTTTTAATACTGTTTATAGAAAAAAGTTGTAACTTGTAAATATTTCCATCGGTTATGTTCCCACCCGGTGGAGGTGTAGTTTAGCAGCTAATAGCCAATATTATAGCCACTTGTAAATTTTATGTTTTGGGCCGCGGACTTGCCTTGTACGTCCATTCAACACCTTTTCATTCTTATTTGAAAGGATTAAAATTTCCATATATATATATATATATATACACATAAATTTTGTAGTCAGGTCGGCTGCAAATTTGAAAATACGGTCGAGTGGTATGGACGGCCTGGATTGAGGCGGGCTGATCGAATTATAAAAAAAAAAGTTCAAAAGCTGCCTGCCAAATCACGTGGGCAGACAGCCCCTCTCCTTTCTTCTTCTCTCTCTCCTCTCCTCTCCTCTCCAGCTGCAACATCCCCTCACCATTCTTCTCTCTCTCCTCTCCTCTCCATTCTTTTTCTCTCTCCGACGGAAGCTCGTCGCCGGCGGAATCCCATTAATTGTGCTAGTGCAGCTGGAAACATCTTAAGTTATCTTCCTTATAGATGATGACAAGACGACAGAGGAGGTGTCTATTTTGGTGTCCTAAAATAGGCTTTATAAAATATTGGATTGACTTATTTCTTGTTGTCTTGCGGTGTGGTGTTTATATAAAATGATTACAAAATAAGCTCCCAAGATATGTGGGATGTTAGAGATGGCCAGATCCCAAGATTGATGAGATATTGGAGAACAATTAAAGGACATTATGAAATGAGAAATTAAGATTGCATAGCTGTAGTTGAAGCGCATATTGAATGTTTCTATTAGGCTCCCTGCTTAAATTCACATGAATCTTTGCTTTTTATGTAATTCATGTTCTACCTTTCACTTTCTCATTTCATCGCAGTTCGATGTCGTGGTGACTTGGATATTCTATTTGAGTTACCGCCGGCGATGAGCTTTTGCCGGAGAGAAAGAAGAAGAATGGTGAGGGGATGTCAAAGCTGGAGAGGAGAGGAGAGGAGAGAGAGAAGAAGAAATGAGAGGGGCTGTCTGCCCACGTGATTTGGCAGACAGCTTTTGAATTTTTTTTTTTTATAACTTGATCAGCTCGCCTCAATCCAGGCCGTCCATACCACTCGACCGTATTTTCAAATTTGCAGCCGGCCTGACTACAGAATTTCTGTATATATATATATATATATATATATATATATATATATATATATATATATACAGTAGCGATCCTGTCAAGACGTCATTACGCTCGTTATCGTAAGGACGTCCATTCTGGAAGGCATGGGAATGATATTATGAAAAATCGACCATTGGATTAGATAATCTTCTTATGAACGTCATGTCTGCCAAAAATCACAGTGATCCGATAATCGGTTTTCAAAATACAATCCGTAAAACGCTTTGATAGTATTTACCGCTGGATGCTATCAAAGTTATTTAAATGACTGTATTTTAAAAACCAACCATTGGATCGCTGTGATTTTTGGCTGACATGACATACATATAAACATTATCCAATACAACGATTGACTTTTCAAAAATACATTTCACAAAGGAGATGTCCTTACGATAAGAGCGTAAGGACGTCCTTACATGATCAAAACCGTATATACATATATATACATATATATATATATGTACATATATATATATATGTACATACATATATATATGTACATACATATATATGTACATACATACATATATATATGTACATATATATATGTATGTACATATATATATGTAT
>JAESVK010064808.1:0-15420 GCA_017140935.1 Hamamelis virginiana
CGTATCCACACGAGAGCAAGACTCCTCAAGCTTTCTAGTCTTCCACAACCCTTTGTGAGCAAACTAGAATGGAGAGGGAGAGGAGAGAATTCGGCTACTAGGGTTTGCTTAAACCTAAAGTGTGTAAAACACTCATATTTATAGAATTTCTCCTCTTTAAGGGGTGTTTGGTTACTAGTGCTAGCATGACCAAACATCCTTGAATAGAACAATCCTATTCTTGGTTAGTTTTGACTTTTAATCAATTAACATTTAATAATTAAAATCAAACATAACACAATGATAGGATTCCCCTCCCACAAGCTTAAGGAACTCACTTACTCTCTATTGTGTGTGACCCTTTGGGTTCACCCTAACCTAGCAGTGACAGGGACATCTCTATGTCTCCCAAAAATAGAAACTTTCTATTTTAAGGTTCAATTGGAACGATTCCAATTTTGCCCTCATTGATAACACTTTATCAATAGGCTTTCACTGGTCATGAGTGACATCTAGCAACATATCATGACATACCCTAGGTTTAGGTGAATCGCAGAACTATGTGAACCCTTCATGTTATTTAATCCTTCATCCCCTAATGTCACAGTTAAGATAATAGGTATGGTTTTAGTCAAACCCTATCTCAACCACTTGATATCTGTTCCACAAAATATAATCTCAATAAGGTAATCGCAGTGAAACTCTTTTCACTGTTTACCTATCACTCTGGCCAGAGGTTCCCTTTGAGAATTATCTTTGTGAACTTATCCTGACATTCTCTCTCATATAACTGAGAGTGATGATCCCTTATTGCACACTCATCCATCTTCATGCATAACTCATTAGAGCCAATAAGCACCGATTACAACCTAATGGTTAAGGCCGTACGAGATACTATCAAACTCTAGCAACCTATGCACAAGACAGCTATGGTGTCTCAGGTCTAAGGACTACCAAATTAATGGACATAACACTAGAATATTCCTTTGACAGAACTACCATAGGAATACTCTTTGCAGATCATGTTCAGTGTACATATTCTCTAATATGCACCCACAGATTAACCTAAGTGTCACTACACTGATAGGAAAGACTACCTATCCTCCAAATGAGTTGGTTTAAATCTGTGCTACTCTTCATACGGTTAATTAAATATCCACTTTAATAAACCTTTGAGTAGGAACTCTTTTAGAATAGATGTATATGAGAAATATCAGTCTCTCTATCTCAACACCTTGAGATGCATATTTCTCTTATCATTTATTCATGGACCTTATCATATATGTTAGAACATATTAGATAAGTTATACCTTCCATATATAGATAATATGAAACTTAATATACCCTTTAGGATTGGTTTTAGGGCATACTTCTAACAGGGTGGGGAAGTAACTTGTATTCAAATTAAAATGGGGTTGGGGGTATTTTAAAAAATTTGAAGGGTTTAGTTAGTAAATAGTAGGATCTACTAAGTAATGAGGGTATGGAAAGAGAAATGATGAGAGTAGCAAGAGAAAAGAGAGAAGTCAACCGTTCGCGACCCAACCTTTTCCCATTCCCGCCTTCATTCAGTTTTGGATGATTTCTTCCCAACCGGCACCCCTCCACGAGCCAGCAACTGCTGCCCCTTCCTCTTCCCTTTGAAGGCTACATAAACCCCCCCATTTGCATTTAAGGTAGGTTTGTGTTGTGTGCTAAGTTGTGTGGGTGGGCTGCTGTTAGAGTTTTTCTAGGGGTGTCTTTGTGTTGTTTTGCTGCTGTGAACGTGGAGAGTTGGAGGGTTGTTGGGAGTGTTGTGTTGTTGTTCTTGCATTTCTCTGCAAAAATGAGTCGCCCCCGCCATTCTACCGCTGCATATTCTGGTCAGGGCAGGAGGCCTGCCATGGCTGATTCGGGTTCAGATTCCAGCGATTATTCTGTGCCGCCTCCTGCGCCTGCACTCCGCCGGCGTGGTTCGTCATCTCGTACTTCTCGTCCTGTCGAGGAGGATTTTTTGATGGAGGAAGAGGATGAGTATGCTCAAATGGGTGAAGAGACTGGGGAGGGTCCCCGCAGAAATATGGAGAGTTTTGACTCTCAACACCATAGGGTGCGCGTATCCAGTCAATCCAGCCAGAGGACTGCCTTTGAAACTGCTATAAGGCGGCGAAAGTTCAATGTGGAGCGATACATGGACACTCGCCATTTTGATGTCAAGCACACCATTGTCAAAGTTCTGAAAGCCAGACAGCTCCAGGCCTGGATGATCAAGGGAGGAGGGTATAAACCCTCACTTGTTTGAGGTTTTTATTTATCTGCTCAGTTCCGGGATGATCAGCCTAAAATACTGCAGGCCACTGTTTTGGGTTGCGCAGTCAGATTTAGCATCAACGACATAGCCCAATTCCTGCGCTGCCAGCGTCCCATGGCGGACGAGTTTTTGGCGTCCCATCTTCGCTACATGGAGAAAACCCTACCGGACTGTGCTGCTGCTGTATGTATTGAGCCCCGACTTGTTCTCCAGAATTTCACCACCTGGAATATGCATGCGGTCTACTCTGTCATGAATAAGCTGCTGTATACTAACCTCAGGGCGAGAGGGACTGACTCTGAAATTCCCCTCGAGGCGGTGCAACTTTTACTCGAGTTTATGGACGATGAACCGATGGACATTCCGCTCCTGATTTTTAATGAAATTAAAGCCTACATTGCTACGGTCCCGCGCAGTAACATGCCATTTCCGCAGATGATCACGTACTTCGTGATGCGTGCGGGAGTCGATGCACAAGAGCAACTTTTTTGGGGCGAGGGCCCAATTACTCAGACGACTATTACTCGAAGCATAGCAGCGAGTCAGGTTGCTAGGCGAGCGAGAGCCGTTCCTATTGCACCCGCCCAGCCTGAGGAGAGACCGCAACCAGCCAGATCCGACCCCCAGTACTTTCCTTCCGGCGCTGCCCCATTGATGACTGAGAGACATCTTCTGCAGAGTATTTGGTTGGAGCAGCATTCTTTGATTGAGGGACAGCGGGTTATGGCCGAGTCTGTAGGACTGCTTACGTGCCAAGTGAGGACTCTATGGAGGAGTCAGCGTGTGGAGATCCTCACGGATGCAGAGTTGGGTTTGTTCGCTCAATCTCCTCCTCCTCCGGCGGCGGATGATGTTCAGGATGTTGATGACCCCGCGGGGGTGTGATGTTTCGTGGCTTCTTTTTGTTGGGACATGTTCTCTGGATTTTGCTTCTGTTTATGTTGTGTTGGATGTTTATTTGTGTTGGGTTATTGTGGTGGTGTCTTTAAATTTTAGTTATTTAGTTGTGTGTTTATTTATTTTTAGGTTGTCTAGGATGGTCGAGAATGGTTGGGTAGTTACCTCAGCCAATCATGTAGCCATTCTCGTATTGGTGTTTCCCTTCCTTGTGTAACTGTGGTTTATTATATGTTATTTCAGTCCTTTTTGATTTCGTAAAGTTTAGTGTTCTCTTTTGACCATTCATTCCATGCATGCTTGAATTTATTTATCTATGTGATTGCATTTGTGAGCATTTCACTTGCCTGATTGTCATTTATCTTATGCTTAAACGTATGAGAATGCTTGCATGTGTTCTTATACTTGTCACGGGCTTAATCAATGACCTAACTTTTGTGTGACTCGTTTTGAGAGCGACTTTCCGGTGAGATTTTGAAATCGAAACTCGTTGTTTGGAATGAACTCTAACTCAATTTGATTGAGAAATTAATCCATCAAAGCTCCATTGCACTCGCACGTTCAGACACGTAATTCTAGTTGAATGAGAGACTTGTTGCAATAGTGACGTTGCTGTGGTGCCGTGCACGTATAACCTATCAACTTGTACATTCCAGTTTGCATGCATTGCTTTAGGTTATGATTTAATTTTTCATTTGGTAGTGTTAATTTCCTTTTATTTTCTCCCTCTTGAGATGCTTTATTGTGAGGTGTAGCTAGGGACTAGCAACATCTAAGTTGGGGGGTGTGATTGCTCGCAATCATAGGCTCTAAACTAGTAGTTGTTACACCTAATTGCACGATAATAGTGAAGTAATTCAATAGGTTTTGCAAAGATAGTCATTTATGTTGTTTTTATTTGTATTGTAGGTTTTTGGCCTTTTTGAAGCCCCACTTATGCTCTCCGATGAAGCATGGTTCGTAGTGGAAAGTTGGGACCACATTGAGGAAGCATCGAGCATCAATTCAGGCTGATTTTGGAAGAAATTGGGTCATCTATCGATAGGTGCATTCAGGTATCGATAGATGACAGCCCCTGCAAATCCAAATTTTCATCCCGAGCAAGACCTATCGATAGGCAATTATACCTATCGATAGATGGTGGCTTCTGGATCTCAATTGTGGATTACGTAATTTTGATCTATCGATAGGTGGGGCTATGTATCGATAGATGTGGGCTTCTGTTCCAGCAATTTTTGGAATCAATTTTATGATCTATCGATAGGCCTGGCTGTATATCGATAGACGACAGCCCCTGGTCTCCCAAGTCCGGCATATATTTCAGCATCTATCGATATCGGATGGCTTATGTATCGATAGATGGCCCTTTCAGCTCTCAAGCGATTCGTGTATACGCAATCTCTATCGATAGGCGTTCTATCGCTATCGATAGAGATTCAAAGTTTCAGCTCCTTCGCAGGCCTTCTTCGCAGTCTCTATCGATAGGTGCATTGCACGCTATCGATAGATAACTGTCTGTCCGAATTTTACTGCTAAGTTTTTGTGTAACAATTGTGGGATTGAGGGACAAATTGGTCATTTTGCTCCTTGTCTTTTAGGGGGGTATAAATGCCAGCTTTATTGATGTGAGGACAAGCTTCCTTTTTGGTTTTTAGCTCATAAAGTCACTTTTTGTTTTCTTGTGTTTTCTTGGCACTTTCTTGGTAGCCAATCACCATCAAATCTACTCTAAAAAGGCTCAAGTTTGACTATGACATGGAGAAGCATCCAAGGATCGCCGATCTACGACATGGCCGGCTAGGTCAATCGGTGATGGGGTTTGGAAAGGATTTTGGGTGAGGTTTTAGTCACCATTTTGTAATTAATGTTATTGAATATTGGGATAGATTTGTATTTGAGAGTTTTTGTACTTAAATCTCTTTTACCTTGAAATGTATTAGTTTTCTGTGATTGCTTTTACATTCAAATACAAATGGTACTTACTTTAATGAATGATTGAGTTAATGATGGTTTGATTGTTAGCATAGGTTATGCATTATCATTAAGGTTTTGATAGTCTATGACTTATGATTAATCGTTATACACTTGATCATTCATATATTTTTGGATAATCTAATCTTGTAGTTTGGGTTTCCATTATCCCATATTTAATAGCATTTCATATTACATTTGGTGATTATTGTCTTGCCCTAATCCGAACCAACCCCGTTACCTTTCTCCACTTTATATTACTTTTTAATCTAGTTTAGTGCGATCTTAATTTCTCATTAGGAACTTAATCAAACAACAAATCAATCAACCTTGGAATTTCACTCACTAGCTTAGTTTCGTACAAACTCTTAACTCGAATCAACCACGTTCTCTGTGGATGACCCGCACTCCCATTGACTCCTCGAATTGAGGTTAACTTTAGCTAGAGTGTGGTCTTATAAATACTTTTTATATTTTGGTGCGTGGCGAGGAATTAACCTCCCTCGCCGTGGCACGACCAGTTTGTCGGCAAGTAAAAGCAGAGCATCAAAGGCCATCGGGATTGCTTCAACCTTTGCCTATTCCTGAATGGAAATGAGAGCATATTACCATGGACTTTGTGACTGGTTTACCTAGGACTGAGACTGGATGCGGTGCTATTTGGGTGATTGTGGACAGGTTAACAAAGTCTGCTCACTTTTTGCCGATTAAAGAAACTTGTAAGTTGAGTGTGTTAACTAGACTGTACATTGATGAGATTATCATATTGCATGGTGTGCCTGTTTCAATAGTTTCTGATAGAGATGCAAGATTCACTACACGTTTCTGGGGTGCATTGAATAGAGAATTGGGGACTCAGTTGGCTATGAGTTCAGCACATCATCCTCAAACTGATGGACAGTCTGAACGCACTATTATGATTTTGGAGGATATGCTTCGTGCTTGTGCTTTGGAGTTTAAAGGTAATTGGTATAAGTATGTGACTTTAGCATAATTTGCTTATAATAATAGTTATCAGGCTAGCATTGGAATGACACCTTATGAAGCTCTCTATGGACGTCCCTGTCGATCTCCAATTTGTTGGGCAGAAGTTGGTGAAAAACATGTTAATGCACCAAAAGATATCAGAGAGACGACTGAAAGGATTAAAATCATTAGAGATCGTTTGCAGACAGCCCAGAGCAGACAAAAGAGTTATTATGATGTGCGTCACAAAGATTTAAAGTTTAAAGTTGGAGAGTTTGTTTATTTGAAAGTTTCGCCTCGCAAGGGAGTGGTGCGTTTTGGGAAGAGAAGTAAGCTAGTGCCAAGGTTTGTTGGTCCATTTGAGATTATTAAAGAAGTGGGAAATGTAGCATATCAGTTAGCTTTACCATCAAGTATGTCTAAAGTACATGACATTTTCCATGTTTCAATGCTTCGAAAGAGTTTGCGTGATCCATCTCATGTTATTGAAATGCCTTCTGCTGATAAGTTTCAAGAAGATAGTTCATATAAGAAATTCCAGTTCAGATTTTAGATAGACAAAAAAGGGTATTGAGGAATAAATTTATCCCACAGGTTAAAGTATTGTGGAGAAATCAGAATGTGGAAGAAGCGACATGGGAATCAGAAGCTAGTATGAAAGCTACATATCCTTATTTGTTTGAAGATTAATTAGAATTTTGTGGGCAAAATTCCTTTAAGGAGGTGAAATTGTGATATCCTGTATTTTTAATAATAGTATTTTAATGTTTTAAAGTATTTTATAATAGTATTTTATTGTTAAAAAAAAAAATTGAATTTCAAGTTATTTACGAATTTGCCATTGATGATAAGTTTAAGTTTTAAACTTATCATATTTTGTTTCTCAAGTCTTCTAAGCGGCAGAGTGAGTTCGAGAAAAGGAGAGGAAGCTCGGGAGGTGAGCGCAGCCAGGACTTCGCAGAAATTGCTCTATAGTTGGTGAAGGTAAGCTTTCTAACTCATCTTCTTCATCTTCTCCTTTTGTTTTTCATTTTGGGTTCAAACCCATAAAGTGGGTTTTGATGTGTAATTGTTGGATTTGTGAGGTTTGAATGATGAGGAAGTTTGAATCAGTTGTTTTGAGTTGTTTGGGTTGTGTGTAGTTGATTTGTGGAAGAAATTGAGGTTCGTTTTGAGTATAAGCTTTGAATTGAGTTTATATGGGTTTTATGCCTAAAACTTTATGGTTTTTGTATTTTCATCGTTGGATCTTGGAATTTTTTAGGAATTCAAAGTTGTATGAGTTGGTATGTGATAGAAGTAAAGATTGAACGGTGGGATTTTGGTTTAGAGAAGTTTTGGTTGTGTTTTGAAGCAGTTATGCAGAAAATGCTCGAAATAGTGTAATCTGGAGGTGTCCTATCGATAGCCTTATCGATAGGATAGCCACACCTATCGATAGGCGAACCTCTCGGATTTTAGAATTTGTTTTCTGCGGCATTCCCTATCGATAGAGGTGTAAGGCCTATCGATAGGTCTGCCCTGTTTTCGAATTATTCTTTTGTTCTCTTAAATTTCTGACTTTATTTCCTTTGGGGTTTGTTTTAAAGAGGTTTTTAAAAGAGAGTTAAGGTCTTTGGGATTTAAGGCCTTGGTTTATAAGTTTATTGATGCATATTATTGAGTTAGAGTCTAAATTGCATTATTTATCTTTTATTTCAGATCCAGAGAGTCCAGTTGATAACCCTTTTGCAACTTAGGGTGCATTTGTGCAAGGAAGTCAAATATAGGAAGTTACAGTGGAAATGTAGGAATATAACTATCCTCATTAACATTGATAATATGGTTTATTGAAATGATTCTTGTAAAACCCTCTTTGAGAACATATTTGGACAATTACGATGCATGAGATTATAGCCGATTTGTAATGATGTGTGTGGCATGGTTTATATCAATTTGGTGGTGGCATATGAACTGGTTTATTGAATACATATTTGTTGAATACACAGATTTTGAACTGATGTTTTAATAATTGTATTTATATGCCATTTATAATGATTTATGTCTATTGACAAATGAGATATTATTGTTATGCAACAACTGTTTGGAAACTATATTTATTGGCTCAGTTAGTATTCAGGGGAATTAAGGGCCTCGTGTCCTGGGTGGAGCCTATGAGCGGACCCGAAGGAAATAGCCCATGCAAGTGGCTTACCATCGATGAAGAACCTTGGGACGGTTGGCCGTCCCTTGGGGGATGGTCATTGAGCTTTTAAGCCTAATTTCCCCTATATGGGCCTATCTCAGCCCGGTTTCGACTTTTTTCGGCTTTTCGGGCCCATTTCAAGTCCAAATTCGACGATTCAAGCTCCAAAACAATCGTGATTCAATTTTCCATGTTTTAAGAAGTGTTTAAAGTGAAAATGCATTGACCAAAGTTAAATTTTTGGGAAAAAGTCAACTGATTAGCTGTTTAGGGCCTGCCGGGCCCAAATTAGGGTTTTGAAATCTGTTAACCAATCGCTCTCGAAATCGTTTATACTTCTTGAAACAAGTTTTGAAAACATTTAAGAAAGTGTTTTAAAGCTTTTGAAGACCTTCAATTGATAAAAAGATCGAATCCCGATCATTCCCAGTTGAAACCCTAATATAAGCTTAAAAGGGCCCTTTGGTCCTTAAGTGCCAATCCTGTCCTAGGAGGCTTAATAGACCTTGCCACTGATCAACTTGGCTACCAAACACACCCTAAATATCCATGCCAAAGCCTCAAGATCGACAGTCATTCAGAGCTTTTGTGATTTAAAGGACAGTACTGCCCTTCAAGTCACAAAAGGCCTTATTTTCTATCAAGTCTGGTTCAGAATGCCATGAAATTTAACAAGGACATTCCTAGACTCTCTAAAAACTAAATGCAAGAAGAACCGACTCAATTTAACCTAAAAACCTACATACAATAATGACCTCTATCTAACTATTCACAAGGGTAAAACTGGCAACTTAGGATTTTAACGCCCTATTTCACCTCAAATCACATGCATCCATTAATGACCATACTCATGGTCAAAAATGGATGTCTACAACATCCTAATCATGTTTCAATGATTTTGTAGGAATTTTAGAAAGTATTTGCCATGATCAATTATCTTTGAAAATACCATTTAGAAAATATGCACATCGCATGTTTAATAAAATGCCTAAGTGACACCATTTTTCATTCTCCTCTTTAAAAGTCATTTCATAACTTGTAAAACCTCTTGAGAATTTCTTATGATGATTAATTTGATTAAAATTCCATCAATTTTGAGATTGAAACACTTTTGATTTTGGTGACACTATACATGCTCTTGATAATAAATTATGTCATTTGATATGCACACATCTTTTTTGCAAAAACTTTTTGAAAATGCATCGATCATTTTGGCTCAGTCAAAGCATAAAAAATTTACTTCATCTTATGATATGTAAGTCAATAACCATGCTTTCATTGCATTTGAATCAAAAGTCATCTAGAAATAACAACATTTTCCTTTGATGAGAATATAACACAAGCGTGTTTGTGCAGCCCAATTTTGACATCCGCACACATTACTCTCTGAGCAAATTAATTAAATGGTGGGGCTTAATGGAAACTCACCAATCTCAGTCTAAAGCCATTGTAGAGCAGGCATGCTTCAAATTCTTTTTGGATTCCCTTTGGCTTGATCACATGGATAAGATGGCCATGCTGGCTCTGTCTGAACTTTGGTGGGACACCACTAACACATTCCACTTCGGGTTTGGGGAGATGACCATGACCCCACTCGACTTCACTATGATCACCGGGCTTCCTATCGGAGGCAAGCCACTTGCTTTTTGTGAGGATGCTCCTATTAATGAGGAGTACTTGCAAAATCTCTTGGGTGTTGAAGATATTCCTATAAAAAAAAGGGAGTCAAGCGCTTCTGGCTTTACAGTCAATTTAGTAACAAAGTTGAGGGGGAGGAAGCAAATCCTGAAGATATTGCACGAGCCTTCATTCTGTATCTGATTTCCTGTAATTTCTTTGCGGGTACTTAAGATATAGCACCTCTAGGCTTCTTAGAGAGTTTACAGGACACAGATAGTATTCATTTGTATAACTGGGGTGGACCGGCATTAGCAACCATGTATCCCTCCATGAGCGACAAATCTCGAGATGCTACCTAAGATTTCGGCGGCTTGGCGTTCATATGGCAAGTATCAATTTCACCCAATGTTCATCTGATAGTTACTCTTACATCTTTGTCAATTTCCTGATTTTCTTTTTCTTTTCATGCAGGTATAGGCTTTCATATACTTGGGTCTTGGTTATCCTCTTTTGAAAGAAGGAATTAATCATTGGCCATTCCTAGCTCACTTCCATCCATCCAATAGGAAAAAATCCAACCTACACAGATATGTTTATACCACTGCCAAAGCCATCCTAGCCAGTCTCACTGCAAAGCAGGTAAAATCCCAACAAATTATATCTCATTAAATCCTTCAAGTTCAACTCTCACACTTCTCCTGATTTTTAGGTAAATTGGGACCCATAGGGTGCTTGGAGAGCTTCTCTGACTCCTCCTTATGCATAGAGTGTACTTCTGACACACAAACGAATTCTGTTTGAGGGACCTTCTGGTAGATATTGGTTTCTAAGCGAGAGAGTCTGTCGCCAAGTATACGGGAATATCAATGCAGCCAGGGTGCCACATTTGCCCCTATAAAGATGTGTCTCACGGACAAAATAAAGAGTGAGGACCTGCTTGAGTTCATGACAGGAGTGGATCTTTTCGCTTTTCTTCTCCCTGATGGGAACTGTTAGCCCTAAGGTCCTTGACCTTATTTTGATGATAACTAAACCATACATTTCTTCTAACAAATGATTGAGTGTTATGTATCCATAGATTGTCTTTGGAAGTCTACATCAACATTCATCAAGTACTACAAGTGCTATTTATTCAAATCAAGCTCATGGTGATAAACTACAAGTGTCAAAGATGTTCACTTCTTGAAGATCAACTTGGAGACTTGCTCAAAGCTCATAAAGGCCAAATTGAAGTCAAGTTGATCTACATATACTTTATGAACTCTTTGTAAGACTTCTCTCATGATCAATTGTGTAAAGCTCAAGAGAAATGTTTTTCATCTCATTGTGCTTTAGCATTCATGCTCTATTTGCTTTCAAAATTGACCAAAAATGTTTTGAAACACTTAGTTAATTTGTCAAAGTGTTTAGTGTTGATTTTGACTTAGAAATTTCGAATTATTGCCTTTACAACTTCACTAGTCGACTAACCCATCTAGTCCTAGTCGACTAATTGGAGTATAGAAGCAATGTTTATGAAAATTCTAAGTTAGTCGACTAATCACCCTTGACTAGTCGACTAATGGTTTCTTAGTCGACTAATCCTCTCTTTCTAATCGACTAATGGAAGGTCAGTAGCTATGTTTTGGTTGCAATTTTGCTAGTCGACTAATACCCTCTGTCCTAGTCGACTAACCGATCCCGGATCAAAATTTCCCAAATATTTTTAAGTTGCTAGTCGACTAACCCTCCTTGTCCTAGTCGGCTAACAAACCCAGATTTTGTTCATTATGTTTTTGCTTAGCTAGTCGACTAACAAGCTTGTCCTAGTAGACTAACCGAGCCCGAGAATGAAAAACACCTTTGAAAATGCCTTGTTAGTCGACTAACAAGCTTGTATTAGTCGACTAAGGGTTCTGCAACTTCAAAACGACTCTTTCCTAAACAGGTCAATCAAGCATTAAATGTTTCCCAACCACTCTAAAACCTTCATAATCCGACTTTTAGGGTTTCAAACGGTCATTTGGGTTTAGGATGGCTATATATTGAAGGTTGGTGTTCATTGATTGTTTACTAAGTTATTAACTCTTTTGTCTTACACTCTTTACTCTCAAGCATTCAATATACACTCTTCTCATTGATTAAATACTCTTGTGCTTCATCCATTTGATCTCTTGAGAAGTTATTGTGCTCTTGTATTGATTACAAATCAGCTTTGAGAAGCATTCATTGTATCATTCAATATTCAATCTCTTGTATTGTGAGTTTAGTAAGGGTTTTGTGAGAACTCTTGTGGGTGAGTTTTCTTCCACCTTGAAAGAAGGCAAGTTGTAAAGGTTTCTCCACCTTGAAGGAGTTGCATAGTGGATTAACCCTCTTAACGGAGTCTTGAGACGTGGATGTAGGCAGAGATCGAACCACGTTAAATCCTTGTGTTTGATTCTCTAACTCAATCTCTTTACTTTAAGTTTTTGTTATATATCTTGTTGTATTGAGTTGATATTCAATCTTGCATTTTACTCATCTAATTTTAAGTTTGCAAAAATTTGTATCCTATTTTTAAAAGTATTTTTATTTGCCTACACTCTATTCAACCCCCCCACTAGAGTATATTTTGGGCCAACAATTGGTATCAGAGCAAGTGCTCATTGTTTTTCAAAATTTGTTGAGCTAAAGATTATGGCAAATCAAATGGGAACCAACCCGGATAGACCTCCATTCTTTGATGGTGAAAACTATGGATTTTGGAAAAATAGAATGCAAAATTGGATTGAATCTTATGACATGAGAATTTGGAAAGTTATAATGAAAGGAAATCAAAATGTTTTCAAAAAGGATGATGAAGGGTAACTTGTTCCTAAAACTTTAGATGATTGGACCGAAGATGACATGAAAGTTATCCAAATTAATTCTAATACAAAAATCGTATTGTATTGTGCTATTAATGTTAGTGAATACAATCGTGTTTCATCATGTGCTACGGCACAAGAAATTTGGAGAAAACTTGAGGTCACTTATGAAGGTACCAAACAAGTTAAACGTTCCAAAGCTCTCATGCTAGACAAGGCTATGAAATGTTTAAGATGATTGATGGTGAAAATGTTAGAGATATGTTTACTCGTTTTACTAATCTTTTGAATGAATTGCAAGCATTAGGAAAAGTTATTCCTAATGATGATATTGTGTCAAAGATCCTTCTAGCTCTTCCACCTTCATGGAGTCCTAAAATCACCGCCATTCAAGAAGCTAAAGATATTGAGGAGATTGACATTGATGAGCTCCTAGGTTCACTCATTACCCATGAAATGGCAATGAAGAAGGAGAAGGAGGCAATTCAAAGTGAGAAGGATAATGCTCAAGTAAAGAGAACTCTAGCTCTTCAATCCTCTATCCTTGAAGCAAGTGATGGTGATGACTTCACCAACAATGATGATGATGATGATATGGCTCTAATCACTAAGCAATTCCAATCCTTCCTAAGAATGAAGAAGAACCAATCTAGACAAGGCAATGGAAGATTTATCAAAGAAAATGATGGCAGATGCTTCAATTGCAAGAAGTTTGGGCACACCATTGCACATTGTCCTAGCAAGAACTCTTCTAAAAACAATAACTTCAACTTTTCAAGAAATGATCAAAGTGGCAAAGGGAAAGCTATGGCCGCCACCACCTACACTTGGGATGACTTTCTTGAGGATGCTAAAAGTGATGAAGAGACTACTCAAGAGGAGACGGCTAACTTTTGCTTGTTTGCCAACATTGAGGAATCTTGCTTCATGGCAAATGATGATGAAGGAAGTGAGGTAAATTCTATTTCAAATTGTAATGATGATGAATGTGATTTATCCTTAGAGGACTTTCCAAATTTTAGTAAACTATTTTATGATAAAAATTGTGTTTTAAAAAGGGAACTTGAATCTTTGAAGAAAACCCTCTCAACTCTCAAAAGTGAGAAACTTGCATTAGTAAATGAAAATTCCAAATTAACTTTGCTAAATGAAAAGCAAATGAATGAGATTGAAAATTTGAGAAACATACCTTCCACTTCCAAATCTTCAATTGACTCTTCAACTTTTGAAAATGAAAATAAACTTTTGAAATCCAAAGTTGAAGACTTAAACAAAATTGTCTACAAATTTACAAGTGGAAAAGAAAATTTTGATAGGTTACTTGGAGCTCAATGAGTTGGGCTAAACAAAGAAGGATTAGGCTACACGTCTAATACTAACTCCAAAAAGTCTTCACTTTATTTAGACTTCTTTGTTAAACTTCAATGAAAGTAAACTCCAAAGAACCTAAATCAAAGCCTCACTCTCATTCACATATTACTCAACTAAATCCTAATGCTATTTGTCATTATTGTGAGAGAAAAGGGCATGTCACATTCAAATGTCCATTTAGAGGAAAAAGAGGACTTGGGAAAATGGTAGCTTGGATTAAAAGAGAACCTTCATCCAAGAAATCATTTGAACCAAAGACAATTACTATGAATGAACTTGAACGTTTGAGAATCCTAACCTTATAGGACCCAAGAGATTTGGGTACCAATAGTTCAATTGTATTATGTTTGTAGGTATGCTTGAAATCAATTAACAAAAAGGATCAATAGTATTTGGATAGTGGATGCTCAAGGCATATGACCAGTGACAAAGACAAATTTATCTCCTTAACTCTCAAAGATGGTGGACTTGTAACCTTTGGGGATGATAGCAAAGGCAAGATCATTGGTAAATGTAAAATTGGTAATGGCTCTATTACTATTGATAATGTTTTTCTTGTTAGAGATTTAAAGCATAACTTGCTTAGCATTAGTCAATTGTGTGATAGTGGCTATTTTGTGAACTTTACTTCTAATTCTTGCAATGTTTTAGATAAAAACAAAATCAATATCCTTGTTCCAAAACGTCTTGGAAATGTGTATATCACTTGTTTTGATGACTTAACATCTCAAGATGTAACATGTCTTTCCGCTTTACAAGATTCAAATTGGTTATGGCATAGAAGGCTTGGGCATGCAAACATGGAATTACTTCAAAAACTTTCTAAAAATGAACTTGTTATAGGCTTGCCCAAAGCTAACTTTTCAAAAGATAAAATTTGTGATACATGCCAATTTGGAAAACAAATCAAAACTAGTTTTAAAACCAAAGCGCATATTTCTACATCTAGGCCTTTGGAATTGTTACATCTAGATTTGTTTGGACCTAACGATGTAGCTAGTCTTGGTGGTAAACTCTATGCCTTTGTCTTAGTTGATGATTACTCAAGGTATACTTGGGTTCTATTTCTTTCTCACAAGAGTGATACATGTGGTGAATTTATAAAACTTTGTAAAAGACTTGAAAAAGAACAAGGCCACTCCATCATTAGTGTGAGAAGTGATAGAGGTAGAGAGTTTAAAAACCAAGACATCGAAAATTTTTGTGATGCACAAGGATACTCACATAACTTTTCGGCCCCAAGAACTCCACAACAAAATGGAGTAGTGTAGACACCCCATTTTTACCAATTATTTCTACTATGTGTCCATGCA
>JAESVK010064811.1:0-13236 GCA_017140935.1 Hamamelis virginiana
TGTACATAATATGCATATGAAGTATATTCCACAAAAATGACATCTATAAGTTCATCCCAAATAGTCTTGCATTAAATCCATCCAAACACGAAAAATTAAACACATGTTCATGAATTTGAAACAAATGAATTGAAAAATAAGAAGCCTCTTAAATTGTTACAAGATTTTTGTAATACAACTGAAAATAAAATAAGAAGCCTCTTAAGTAGCGTCTGACTTAAGTGTATAAGTGGGCTGGATAGATCCAAAAGAAGGGGGACAAATCGAGAGCTAGAGACACAAACCTGCAAAATAGAACAAACAAAAATTTATTACTAACCAACCATGTAGATTTAGATAAATAGTTAAAAGTTATAATAAAAACATTAATAAAAATAAGAGTTAAGTGTAGCATAACACAAAGCAACTAGAGAAGCTTAAGTCAATCCACTTGGCAAGTAAAATTACAAGATGATTACAAGATGATAACCCTAAACTTTCTACTCCAAGATGCCAACAAATCTTCAAAAGTTTGGCGGGGACATATCCCATGGGACAAGGACTAAAGTCCCCAGCCTTGGTATCTTCCATCCTCTTCATTCTAAGTGGGATCACAAAACACAACACACACTCCCAGCTAAAATTAACTTAATTACTTAGCAACTCCAACAGAAAACACATTTAAGGAATAACAGTGTTGTGGCAAGGGAGTGGCCATGACACTTTACAAAGGATATGTAGTTAAAACATGCATAACAACATTCAAATTCATAGAGAAAGTACCCACCTGGTCTTGGGAAGCCATGTGGATACTCTTGGAGATCAAAGAGCCCATCCCCAAATTCATAAGCTAAATCACAAGGCTGTTCTGTTGACATTACTTCCTTAAGCTGTTTCACCAAGAAATATAATGGACTAAAGGAATTTGCAAACTGAGCCACAACTGATCCACCTGAATATTTACAATCTTTCTCAGACTGAATAATATTTTCCAATAAAAAGAGTTGTGGGCAAAATAACCTTCAAATAAAAAATAAAATAAAAAATAATATAAGCAATCACCCTTCAGTATGAGCCATCCTCAGATATCCTCAGATATGTAGTTTAAAACAATTAAGCCCTCATTGTCATAGAAAGAAAATATAAATAGTCTATGATAAAGCTGATAGAGCTATATGATGTTTTCTTGGAAATTTTATGGCACTTATGTATTGTTGATTAGAAAGCTGATATGAACCCCAAGTATTCTTCTAAAAATATGTAAGTGCAGAGATTGTCAGTATTTTCCACCCCCAAGCAGCTGAAGCAAGAGAACTTATGTTCTTTTAAAGAAAGAAAGTTGATATGCAATAGAAAAACTATACAGCATAATCACAATTTCAGCCATATACAACAACTCTTTCAATGTGCAATTGATGTTTGTAAGAATATAAATTTATGGAATCTGCTAGTATACCTCACTAGGGGGCACATTCAAGATCTTCGATGCAGCTAAGAAAATGTCAGGAGCAGGCTTCAAATTCTCAAAAGCATCTACTGACACAATAGCATCAAACCTGATAAAAAGAAACTGACAAAACAATATGATCAAAATAAACCTCTGATTCTGTTGAAAAGGTGAAATTTCAGTCATCTCCCTAAATCTAAAAAATAAAGTCTGGGTGCTATAACCATCTCAATGATCCTTTAAAGAAAAAAATGCTATCACTATTGCCAAAAGCGAACTTCCAGCTTTGTATTACCATGTTATTTTATACTCTTTCAACAAAATAAAAAATCAGCCCTTCTCATTGTGTACCCATAAGTTATGAAAACTTAAAAATAAACAGCCAGATATACACATCATTTACTGGTATGAGATGACGCCATTCAATTTCTTTAACAAACACAAGATGTGTCTGGATGAAATAGAGAGATAAAAGATCTGTAGAAAAATTCATTATAACTCTCTTTCTCAAGGCCAACATATGCACAGGGCACTTTGACTTCAGGTTTTTTCTCACAAAAAACCATCATAAATTTGCAATAAACTAAAGTAATACTTAATGTCATCAGAATTATTGATTGTTTATGGCATATCTTGCAATAGTTGCAAGTATTCCTTTTTTTTTTTTTTTTTTTTTTTTTTTTGGGAAAACAACAATTGTTCCAGGTGTAAATTAATACATTTAGAACATGTATATTATATTTTATACAATCATCTCTGCAGAATTTCCTTTTGAATGTCATAACTTGTCAAACCACCCAAACTTTCGTGGATCAAATTCGTTTAAAAATTATACATGTTTAGTTTAGTTATCCTATAACAGAAAATAAACCTGGACATAATTTGGAAGACTGTATTCACTACAAGAAAAGAGGGCAATTGCAACGAAATTTTGCAACAGAACATAGGACCGTTGCAAGAATTCTATTATTGCAACGGGAAAAGCCGTTGCAACCAAAATAATTTTTTTGATTTATCACTTTATCTCATGCCGTCGCAATGGTGCAGAAAGTTGTGAAATTTGTATTTTTTTTTTAATTTATATTTTCTTTGCGACGGCATTAGCCCTCACAACATTAAAAAAAAATAAATTTATTACTTTATACTGTATATGAGAATTAAATATAAATTTTTATCAAATATTTACGTATTTTTGCAGCAAAATACACACGCAGCACCTTTCCCCCCAAATTACACCCGCGCAGATTATTCCCTCTTCCCTCTTTCCTCTTCCCCTCTTTCCTCTTCCCTCTCTCGATTACTCTGTGTACGACGCATATGGTTTCGAAGGATCCCTTCCACCACCGATCACTCCCTCCACCGCCAGCTTGAAGGTGACAGTCGCTCGCTCTCTCTCCCTCGCTCTCTCTCGTTCGCTCTCTCTCTCTCTCTCTCTCGATCAATCTGCACGCAGGTTTAACAATTTGTGTGCTCAATTGATTGAGAATATCCCTCACCCCAGCAACGAACCTCCTGTTCCCATCTCAATCCGACGTTGAATCGTTCTACAAAACCTAGGGTTTCCTAATCTCTCTCCGCCTTCACGAAGATGTGGTTGGGATGAAGCTCTTTCACAATGCCCCTCCTCAGTGAAGAAGATATGCAGCCATTCAACCCCTTGTAGAAGCATCGACATCGATACACAAATCTAAGGTAAGATATTGCAATGAGGGTCAGCCAATGTCCGTTTTTTATTTTTGACGATTCAGGGTTCTATATTCATTTTGGGTTCTATAAAAATACCGTATATTTTTTATCAAATCAGCATGGGTTCTGAGAAAAGCTTGGGTATTTTCCCATCAAAGCATGAAAAAAAAAAAATAAAGGAAGCAAATTTTTTGAAAAAGCACTGACGATATATGTGGGGTTGTGGTGGTCTAGTTTGGCTTTTGCTGGGTTTCCATGTTTTTTTTTGTTTTTTTATTTTATTTTAGATTATGCTTTGTTGAAATATGATCATCCTCTGTAAATCTGTGCGTGTGTATATTGATGATGGCTGATTATGAGTGTTGGTTGAATTTGATTAATTAATGAATGTTGGAGCAACCTTTGTGAAGTTCTTTTGACATAAAATAAAGTGAAATTTACTTGGGATTAGGTAATGACTATATTGAATTGTGCCCACTTGCTAGAACACCCAAACTGTGAGAAATGATCAAGTCAGCAATTGCTGATATTGGCTAAATAAGCAAACACTCAGATTAACCTGTAGATGTAAAATATTTAAGAAGTTACAATCCAGAAGCAACACTAATAAAAACTTTCAGATTCAAGACAGCAATTATTTGCCTATTTTTGACATGTAAAGGAGTCATACAGGAGAAAACCTACTTTAGCCTGATATGTGGAGCTGTAGTTAGGTTTAATCAATATATGCTTTTTGGCCATATAAACAACTTCTACTACACATGGATTAACATTTTTGGGAGCTCGAACTCAAGCCCTCTAGTCAAGGATAAACCTATGCTCTCTTGGAATGCACAGAGAGAAAAGACCTGCCTCCATAAATTAAAATTTTGGTGAGATTAATACTATGCAGATCCACTAGTATCTTTCTATACACAATACTATGCATATGATATGATACATCTCATCTTGATAGTATCTCACGAAGGAACATATGTGTTGCCTGTGATAAATGTATATATAGTAGAGATAAAATGTGACTGAGTACTGCTAATTAATTAATACCATAACCTACAACTAGCTCTGGTTCTATTATCCGTCTCTTTCTTTTATATAAAATTTTATTACTTGGGTCATATATTTGTCAACATTCTGATAATATGTAACAGTGACATTACTCTTCCTACCATGCCAACACTTATCAATGTAACAATGTATGCAAGCTCCTCATGGGCATGGGCATATGCCAATGGGGCCTAGATTCATTGTTTGCTATGGGGCATCCAATATTGCACACCTTTAGTTAATTTGTTATTGTTTGATCTTCTCAAGGTGTTGGTTGAGTTTGCTAGATGCCTAGAACATCAATGGGGCCTAGATTGGTCATTATTGGACCGGCCTTGTATATTTATTTATATCTAATTCCTCCATATCTTATTCCTACATTAAATTTTCTGCTGTTTTTTGGAATTTACATGTTTTAGGTTGTTGAAAATATGCATCAAATGCATTGGCTTATCTTATGAATAGCTGGGCAGTACTTCACTCTAAATATTGTTTAAATACCTTATTTCTAGTTCTTTTGATCCTAATCATGGTCAGTTCATTTAGCTTGGTTCAGCCTTGATCACTTGCACAATATTTATGTTATTCCAATCAAATAATATAACATGTGTGCATTGTTAGGGATATTGGAAGGATCTTGGTTGCTCTAATAATTAAAATGAGACATGAAACTCATTTGATGTGCAATGCATTTTCTCTTTTAAGAAAATCTTCTGCAGCAGCCAAAATCCTGACTATATATAAGTTAATGTTTTGTAGCATATATGTTCGTGTCAAGGTTTGGTAGAGATGGGAGTTTGGGTTCCAAGTCTCCTTCTGTAACAGAGGGTTCTAACCCACCTTGGTGATATGTATATATTTATGTTGCTGATAACCAAAAAAATGCATATATGGTGGTATAAATTTATTTGATCATAGCTGTTTATTTTGAGCAAATTAACTCTGAGCTTTTTTAAATTTGACAGTGCGTGATGCAACTTGATCATTCAACCAATGCGTTTATCAAAGAATATATTTTGATCGATATGATATATTATGATCGATCATATGTTATAATCCCTTCTATTGGGTTGGTGGGTAATAATACATGATGCGTTGGATTCTCTTAAAGTAACTCCAATGGTTAGATTCAATTGTTTGGATCTAAATCCATTTTTTGTATATGCTAAAGTTGAATGCATATACAGTTTTTTGAATTAATATGTTATAATGGTGCATTATTCTTTTCTTGATTGCTCGATCTTTTTCTGTCTCTTCCTCTAAACAAAACATAAATTTCAATACATTTTGTCTTTAAAAAAAAATACATCCAGAACTGAATTCAAATTTGGATCAAATACATTTTGTATTTAGTTTTGAATTCATCATTGGAGTACCAATTTTTAGATTTGATGAATACGAAAAATGGGTTTACATTCCCTTTTTAATCTGCCATGAGAGATGGCCTCTTAGATGCTCCCAAACGAATTTTGTCTTTGATTTGTAGCCATGTATGATGATAGATGATGATGAAGATAGGTGGATAATGGGTCTACATCAAATAGTGGTAGCTATTTGAGGATGATGATGCCAACAGCTGTCATTTCCAGTGTCTAGGAATAGATGATGAAAAATGGGAGTGATTGAATTAATTTGAAGAAGCGAATTGAAGGGGATAGATGGAGGGAGAGAGAGAGAGAGTAGTGGGGTCTATATGTTGGTGCAAAATCAACCTGCAGGTAGGTACCTAGCTGAAAAGGCACTTGAATGGGGTGACGATCCCCAAATAATTCCATATTGCTCATACAAATATGGGCAGCAGCTATTGCTGGGCTACACTATATACTGCCCCACCGGCTGCACATCTGCAATCTGTATCATCAGACCTCACAACTACCATCCCTTCTCCTTCTATAATCTCCCTGCCCACTCTGCCGTCTCAGAAACCGTTGAGACCTCTCTCTCTCTCTCTCTCTCTCTCTCTGTTAAGTCGCTTTCAGTCCTAATAAGATAATCCATAGCCTTATAGCTCCCATCTGTCCAAGAGAACCAAAAGCTATAGCTTTACCATATTACCACATATATGTATCTGTTAAGGGGATGCAAAATAAAGGTTCCTCTCTCTCTCTCTCTCTTCTTATTTACATAACATATGGAGGTTTTAATGTCAATTGGTATAGGCAATTTTAGTTTACAGGACAAGGAACATGGAAATTTGGTTATGGTGTTAAGAAAATGGTTTTGAATATTTTGATATGAATCTTGGGCGATATGATTTTCTTCACATTCCATTTATAAATATGACCTAGGGACACCATTAGATGTTTTGACAACAGAGGAGCAAAGGACAGGAATCTCTTTAATGAACTTAAAGGTTAAAACAAGTGAGGGTGGAATATGCAGGCTGAATATTGATGTTGGGTCTCTCGTTTCTTGATAAATTTATGGTGTTTACTTTTATATTATATTTTTAGCTGATTCAATATTTGTGAAGAATCTATTATCTTTGGCTATGCATTGTTTTTCCCCCGGAAATAGATCAATTGTTGGCTTTACTTGTGGTTTGCTACTTTTATTTTATTGGCTATCTTTTCTGCTGAATACCAAATCTCAGTTATCAGGGTAGCCATGACAATTCCATGTAATTTAATCCCATGTAATCCTATTAACTTCTCAAAATTTTTTTTTTACTTACTAAATATTTGTGATATAGTTGGCATTCTGAAAAGAACATTTGACATGGATAAGAGTTGGATCCACCACCACCGATGCTCTCCCGAATACCAGACTGGGCTGCAAAATTTCCTCGACTTTGCATTCGCACATGCATCGATAGATGGGATGATTTTATGTCCATGTATGAATTGTTGTAATAATAAGTGGCATGGTTCGAGCCTAGTAAAAGAACACTTAACTAATAAGTCGTTTATTTTTTCTGACGGGGATTTGTTTTTCAATTTACAGGAGCTTCTTCAAAACTTATACTTTGAGCTCTAGGAAGCCATGGTGAACCAACCTCCTTAGGCCAAGCATTGCATGCGGAGGGTTACCAAACTTTTTCATTCCATGCTCTCTCATTACTTTTTGATATCTACTAAAGTTGATAATGAACCAGCAGTACTGTCTTGTTAAGGATCCCTAGCTGACCAACTGATCTGTTCTTACGTTCATTTTCTTTTTAGCACTATCAACAGCTGTGGCAACATCTGAAGAGAAGGGTAACAGAGATAGTGAATATGGTGGAGAAATACAAGAGGCCATTTCTTGGTACAATAGGGTCCTCGGATTTAGAATTGAATGCGGACATGGTAATCATCTGTGAAACATTAATTTTCTTTTTATCAAGTGTGGTATTTATCATAATATCCTTTGTTTCTACAGTGGTGAAATTCATATTCACTAATATAAATGTTAAAAATCCAAATGAGGAGTACTCTTTCACCATACGCCATGCAAATGATACTTACACATGTAAGTAATATAATTTTTTCATTAATTAGTCTGATTTGCTTGTTGATAACATTCTTTTGACATTCATTTCAAAGTTCAATTTTTTTTCCCGTATTAATCAGTGGTAGATTGTGATCCACACTTGAATGACACCAAAGAATCGATCCATGAGTTGAACAAAACCAATGGATTAATCAAATTCGTGAGAACTATGAGAGAGAAGTTCCAAGAAGCTGCAGCTGGTATGGCCTCATCTGTTACACTCCCTTCTTTCCAGAATTCTGAGTCACTACTTTTAATTTTTCAGTTCATTGGTTTTTCCAATAAATTTGGAGCTTCTTCCATGGTTCCCTTTCTGGGCACAATTCGTCCTTCTCCTACTTCTTTTACCTGTTTTGCCCCTTATTACAGGCGCCAAATTTTACTCTGTAATCCTGCACTTTCGATTTTCAAATGTGTGTCTTCTCCATTGAAGCGTATTTTCCAAGCTTGCCTTCATTCCAGTAAGTTCACTCTCTTTCCATCTTCACTTGGTTTGTCTTGAATATGATTAGATGGTTATTATCTTTCTGAGTAGTGGTGGTTTTTATGCATTAACAAGCTTTGATCTTGATTTCTTTTATTATCTTTTGTAACCCTGCCATAAAATTTAACTAATTGGGTATTTTAAGTTCTCTCCCTCCCTCCCTCTCTTTCTCTCTCTTTCTCTCTCTCTCCAATTGTTGCATATGGCCAAAACTTTCTCAAGCAACACTGTTATTTTATCATCTGCTGCAGCTATTGTTTTAGTATGATCTTTTGTTGAGACTTGAGATGGTGTTTGGTGGGAAATTTCTAAGTTGATTAGAGTCCTTGTCTGTCATGCCAGAAGTTGCTGGTACAACTTCTCCTGATTGCAGTATGTAACAATTACTTGTAACTGAAATATCTACATTAGTGTAGAAGTTGTTGTGGTTGTTCATCTTTAAAGTGTTCTTCCTCGTTGCAATAAGATGAATGATGGCTAAAGACTACACCCAATTTTTCCATGTCTTAAAGAGTCATCGGAACTGCAAAATAAATGCAGTTGGATGATTAGCTAAAGCCCAAATAGAGTCCCAAAACCAGGTAGGATTCCACTTTTGATAGTCCTATTGGATTAAAACATTAAAATCAATTTCTTACTAAATTCCACATATTACTAAGCAAATGTGTAATTCAATGGTGGTAAAAGTCTTATTGCTATAAAACCAAACCTTTAGATTGTTCACTGCACTTTAATTAGAACTTAAACAATTAACTTCTGTTTACCACAAGCTAGTTAAAAATTATACATGGGCAACTGAGTCCACATAATGTTTACTACATTTTTCCTTACGGATTTATTTCTAACTTCATGTGGATCCCAAAAATTGTTAGTTTAGGGGAAAAATTATAAGGACTAAATTGCACCTCCGGATGGTTGGGGATTGACCATCCCTCGTTTCTTCAATTGTGTTAAACTATATTTGTAAATGGTGCTTGTGGTTATCGCAAAACGAGCCTGTGGAATTAGGAACTTTATGGTGACACTTTGAAATGCTTCTTTAAATCAGTAAACCAATTCAAAATGGTGTCTAATTTTTTATTATAAACGATAAGTTCAACTCATGTTGGGAGATTTTCAATAAACAACATGAAAGTTCACATGATGACCAAAAGTGTTTAATTCTTTAGGCTGCATTTATTCAAAATGAGCCAAAGTAGCTAATGTACAGGATATGGTAATTCCTTGAAATGATCAAAACTGACATTATTCACACTTATTCAATACTTGTAGGTATCTATCAATTGTTAAAGATGAAGGGCTTGAGATATCACAGCCAGGACTTGATCCTGCCAAGTCAGAGCTGCATCATCAAATTACTGTACGTGGGAGGAGATCAATTGTGCACAGGTCCTATAATATCCTTATTTTGTTGTGGATAGTGGTTTTTTTTTTTCTTCATAAAACAATTCTCTAGACTCAGCATAGTAGACTGCAGTTACCATGTGTGCACACATCGCCAAAATTAGAACCTAATGCTTTTCATGGGAATAGTGCTACCTTGAAAATGGTTCCTATCTTAAGCCCTTGTCTGGGATGGGAGGTCCATCTTTACCTCACGTGAAATGGAGCGAGAGGATGTTAAATTAAGCATTTGGCTCAGCTGTTATAATTACCTCTGTCAGGCTCTTCTAAAAATAAATTGTTGTTTCTATCCAAATAAGGACATTGGATCGGACTCGTAAAAACAGTAGTCCATGAGAAGTCGACATAGCAGTTGGTTGCTCTCCTTTGCTCTGGTTGACTTATAGTTCTCCTGCATGATATGTGTTGGATGTTGAACTCCTTTCTAGTGGAATCTGAACTGTTATTCTTGTTGAGAGCAACTACAGTTAGTTCCTGTCACATATAAATATTACCAGTTTTGTTAACCATATATTGACTTTGGTTGAATGGTGAGTGTGCCTCAATGTGGTTGCTTACTTATTAATTGTTTTGGTACATGGTGTTGGCAAAAGGACTTACAAGCCTGGTGGTTTCGGAAAAGGGTGTGATGAAAACAGTAAAGCTCCTCCATGCACTGGGTAAAAATTTACCTATAGTAAACTTTTTATGTTTAATATGTTTTATAAAGACAAAAAGGTTTGATTTGTTAGTTGCTAAAGAAGGTCGGTGTTCTTTATTGGGGTTATTTAAGAGCACTGTTATTTTATTTTTTTTCCAAGAAATTGGGGTGGGGGTTGGGTAGGCATCATAGAGGATAACTAGCATCCCAACTAGGTTGGCACACTATCTCCTCCAAAATCTTTCAGTACTTTTCTTTATTTTCCCTCTTGCTTTCCAAGATCCAAACAGTGTTAATAGTTCTATAATTTTTTATGTGCTTCTAAGAGTGTTAATGATTTTCTTCTATGTTATTTAGATATATGGTGTCTTCCTTGTTTTGATGTTGAACTTCCTCGAGAATGTTTAGCATTATGGAAGGATCGCTACGATCACTATAGACATGAGATGGCTGCTGCCTTGTGCAATGAAAGCAATGAGATGGCTGCTGCCTTGTGCACCACCTGTGAGCAAGGATGGGAAGATAATTTTCAAGGAAAGAAGCACAAAAAGAAGGCATACTTGTTTGTTTAACTTATTTAAAATTTCTTATATTTTGTATAGTTATCTGTATCACAGTTCACAATTCATACTTTGTCAAACTTATTATTACGGATGAATATTATTTGTATGTTATTAATGTTTGATTATGAGTGTCTTTATTTCAATAAAAGCTTGTAGCAAAAAAATATGTTTGCTTCAGATCAATTATAAGCGTACTTGAAGGGTGTATATCCATTTATTTTATGAGATATTCTATTAGTATGTATGAAATATAATTGATTGGATAGTTAGGTTCGTTTATTTTATTCATTAAGTCATGAACCATATAATTGAGGTATGGTTTCAATAAAAATGGAAATAGAAATGGTTAAAAAAATAATAATAATATATATTTTTTAAAAATGACATTTTTGTAATGGCTAATTCCGTTGCAATCCTAATTTGGAGCCGTTTGACATTTGGTTGGTACAATTCAAAATTGCAACGGCAAATTCCCTTACAAATATATTCAAATATTGCAACGGTAAATTCCCTCGCAACAATAAATATAAAAAAAAAATTAAAACCAAATGGAAACACTTGCAACAGCAATTTCCGTTGCAAAAAATCGTATAAAACACTTGCAACGGCAATTTCCGTTGCAAAAACCGTATAAAACTCTTGCAACGGCAATTTCCGTTGCAAAAACCGTATAAATGACCGTATTTTGAACAAAGAATTTGCGACGGTAATTGGCCGTCACTAGTAATTTTTGCAACGGGAAAAGCCGTTGCAATAGAAATTGCGACGGCATTTTTTGCGACTATAGCAATTGCAACGGAATTGCAACGGAAAAGCCCGTTGCAAAAGCTTTGTTGCGACGGGAAATTACCCTAGTTGCGACGGGAATAGCCGTTGCAATTGGTCTTTTTTTTTGTAGTGATTAGTAATTGTGCAATTTGGGGAAATATATGCAAAAGAAAATAAGAATAAATTAAACGAACCCTAAATTTTGGGGGTCATGAGTCATGCTATTTTTACAGGATTACCACTGGAAAGCGCGGAATTGTGATTCCGAAGTGGGATATATAGGAGGACGAAGCTAAGCAGGAGATGACCGGCAAGGCGAGATTGACGACCTGCTGCTGCTGTGGTGACGGGATTACAAGCAATCAAAAGCATTATGATAAAAGATTATTATTTATTATGATAAAAAAAATATTATTTATTTTGAATAAGTTACAATTGCCGACGGTGTTGTCTTAGCCGTCGGTAAAGGATTACTATTACCGACGGTTTTATCTTAGGCCGCCGGTAAAGAGGTACATTGCCGACGGTGTTGTGTTAGCCGCCAGTAAAGGATTATTATTGCTAACGGCCACTTCTATGCCGCCGGTAAAATATTATTATTTATTATGATAAAAAATATTATTTATTATGAATGAGTTACAATTACCGACGGTTTTATCTTAGCTGCCGGTAAAGCACTCACATTGCCGACGGTGTTGTTTTAGCCGCCGCAAAAGGATTACCATTACCGACGGTTTATCTTAGGCCACCAGCAAAGAGGCACATTGCCGACGGAAATTTTCTGGGGCGCCGCTAAAAGCTTATAGAAAAAAGTCCAAGGCGCGGGCGGGAAGACTTCCCTCCAATTTTTTTTTGCAGGAATGACCAATACCGACAGCAATAATGGGTAGCCGTCGGCAAATACATGGATTTACCGGCGGCATGGAAAGAGCCGTTGGTAATACATGCCTTTACCGACGACATAGAAAGTGCGGTCGATAATACGTGGTTTTACCAACGGTATTTTGGCAACCGTCGGGAAATGCCGTCGGTAAAGGCCAGTTTTGTTGTAGTGTTGAAAACCCTTCTTGTGAATTGATTACTAATTTGTTGCATGTCTTGTTTATTTGTTTGATATAATTGTAATGGTGACATGAGGTTCGATGTGAGTTTATTGAAAACCCTCATTGTGAATTGATTGTTGTAGGTTTTGTTTATTTGTTTGATATATTTATAATGATGACGGGAGATTTGGGATGAGCGTATTGAAAATCCTCCTTATGAATTGATTATTGTAGGTATTCTTTATTAGTTTAATTATATCTGTAATGATAATAGGAGGTTCGGGGTGAGCCTATTGAAAACCCGCTTTGTGAATTGCTTGTTGTAAGTTTTAGCTTATGAGAAATTAAGGCTCAAGAAATAAAATTTTACATGCAAATTTTTTTTGTCAATATGTATTAGGGCAACATTTTAGAAGTTTGCCCAGAGCATTCAAAATCTCAATACTGGCCCTGTACATTGCATTTCAGAGCATGAACCTTACAATATAGCAGGTGTAACATTATTTAAGTACATGTAAAAACACAACACTATTATTTCCACAAAATTACTCAGAAACCTTCCAAATCATGTAATAGATTCTCAACCTACCTTGTAACATTGTTTAGGTGCATTGTTTTATAAAGCTTTCACCCTGGTGCACATGGTGTAATGAATAAATTAATATTTTGATAAGGTGACAAAGGCTCTGGTGGAAATTGCATACATT
>JAESVK010064815.1:0-12927 GCA_017140935.1 Hamamelis virginiana
GATTCAAACTGGTTTGAAAAATGCAACAAATCCGTTTGGAGGTGCAGCCATGTTTGAATCAGCATTCACAATGTCAAATGTTGCAGCAGCAGCTTGGACAATTACTCCAACAGCAACACTTGAGCCTCCAAATTTTTCATAGGGAAAAACAGTTTCTGGGAATAGTAACATCTTCAATACTTGAGCCTCCAATTCATGGATTTTGTTGTCCATTTGTTTGCTCCAGTCTATCTTGAAAATCTGTCTTACAAATTTAACATTTAAGCACAAGATATTTGGATAACGCAGCGGCAAATGTTTGTTATCATTAAAACCATATAACATATGCTGGATTGGAACCATTTAGGCTAACATTTTACACTTATTGTTTTTGAAATGCTGTTTTTTTGCTGACGAAAACTTCCAACTTAAAATGGGCATGTCTCTCTCATCCGGACTCCATTTTCGATGATCTTGGTATCCACGGAAAGCTTGATAAGTCTAGTTTTTGAATATGTAACTTTCATATAAAAATATTTTAGGGTTAGTCGACTAACCCTTGATGTCTAGTCGACTAATTGCAGGGCAGTAGCCTGTTTTGGAAAAATAAGTTCCTAATCGACTAACACACCCTTCCTAGTCGACTAACCGTGCCTGGAAACTTTTTCAAAGGTATTTTAAACCTTCTAGTCGACTAATCACTTGTGCCTAGTCGACTAATCGACCTGACTGCTCAATAACGACTAGTTTTTAACACTCCAAACGGTTCTATTTTGACTCCCAACGGCCATATTTGTTTTGGAATCTATTTATACTCATTATATGAGTCTTGAATCAACTAATGATCATACACAAACTCATGTCTATCTCGTATTCATCATTCTTGTGTGATTTACTCACTTTGATTTATCATTTTCTCTTGAAGCCAATATTAGTTCATATCTTTGAGAGATTTTAGCGAGAGCTTTATTGTTTATACTTCATCTACTATTGTGGAGTTTCTTTATTGTATACATTTCCAACCATCTTTTATTTTATGTGAGTTGTATGGGTTTGTGAAACTCTTGTGGGTGAGAATCTTCCACCTTTAAAGAAGATTGTGGGTGAGTGTTTTCCACCTTTGAAAGAAAACAACTTATAAAGGTTTCTCTACTTTGAAGGAGTGATCTATAGTGGATTGTGGAATCCTCAAGACGGGGCTCTTGAGGCGTGGACGTAAACGGAGACCGAACCACGTTAAATTCTTGTGTTTGAATCTCTCTAACTCTTCTCTTGCATTTCAATTTATATACTTGCTATATATTGTTGAGTTGTGATTCAATCTTGCTCTTTTATTTGCAATTAAATTTATTAACTTGTTTATCTTCCGCTAAATTTAATTGAACCTTATGTTTTTAAATTGTGTAATTTTTGTTAAAGTTTGCAATACCTCTATTCACCCCCCTCTAGAGGTATATACTTGGGCCCAACAATTGGTATTAGAGTCAACAATTGGTATAAGAGCGGGTGCTCTATATTTGATTAAATTATTGAGCTAAAGATCTTTGCAGGCTTATTTATTTGTTATTTGAAAAGAATTGATTTTGAAAAGAATTATTTTCTTGGTGTAAATGTTCATGAATTTGATGAATCTACATCTCCTAGATGTGTAAATGATTTTGATGATAATTTTGTTAATAAACCATCTTATGAGGATCTTTTAAGGTTATGTGAATTTGCATTGAAGAAAAATGATGCTTTGAATAAAATTCACAAAGTTTTGAAAATTGTTTTGTCATCTATTTCAAAAGAAAAAGATGCTCTTCAAGATAAATTCAACTTTGGTTAAAAATGTTGAGTTTATGAGAAACACCACTTTCACCTCAATTTCATCAAGTGACTTTGAAGATTTGAAAAATAAAAGTACTACATTGAAAAATGAAATTGAGAGTCTTAAACAAAATTTGAAAATTTGTGAAAGTGAAAATGTTTCTTTAACAAATGAAAATTTTTCTTTGATAAAAGAAAGAGACTCTTTGAAAAAGGAAAATGGTATTTCTAAAATAGCTCATATTTCAAAACCAAAAGAGCTAGCTCATGTGATCAAGGTTAGACCCAAATATATTCCTACTTGTCACAATTGTGTTGGTAAGGGACATTCGTCCCAAATGCTCAAAACCTATGGCCAAGACTTTTGTAGATAAGAGTCGACGATATGACTTGAAAAACCCAACTAGGAAAATTATGCATGAACCTATTCACACACATCATTCTCCTAGATTTATTCCCACATGCCATTATTATGGCAAAAATGGTCATATTAGACCAAATTGCTATCACCTCTTGAGAGGCTATAGAAGGACCCTATAATCAATGATTATGGACCTTATGATAGTCATAGGTATAG
The DNA here is from genome assembly GCA_017140935.1 of Hamamelis virginiana. NCBI lineage: Eukaryota > Viridiplantae > Streptophyta > Magnoliopsida > Saxifragales > Hamamelidaceae > Hamamelis > Hamamelis virginiana. The sequence continues at coordinate 2,366 of JAESVK010064815.1, forward strand.
GAATAGGTCTATACCTCCTAAGGTTGCAATGGAGCAACCAAAGGTGAAAGTTATATGGGTTAGGAAACATGATCCTACTTCACATAGTGTTTGATTCCTTTAGTCCGAAATGACTATAAACTACCATGAGTCCGAAAATGACATTAAACTACCTTGTAATGAATTGTGTTTGTTGATATCTCCTATTTATCATTGTATAATATCTCTTTATGAAATTTTGAACATATATCTATTCATGATGATTATCCTAATGTTTATTGACTCTTTGGAAGAGAAATGTTTGTGTGCATAGATCAAAGAAAGAACCTATCTTTGTGTGGCAAAGAAATGATGAAGTCATGCACTCAATCATTGATGATGGAGGACATTCAATGTTTTATTCATGAAGTGATAAAGATCACTAGTCAAGGAAATCCACCATCAACTCTTCAAAGATGAAGGAAATGAATATCAACTTTTGGTATCAACATTGGTTGGTAATTTGTAAGAATTTCTTTTAAATTCTTGTTCATAATTCCTTCTATGTCATGTGCTTATAATTCAAATTCATCATATGCTTGAAACTTGTTATTCTTTGATTGCAAGATGAAGAGATTTGTTATGAAATGATTTAGGAGCTATAACATCTTTCATTATTGATTTGTTGCTCAATATGATTTTTGAATGATTTTTATTTGACATACATTTCTCTTAGCATGATGATTGAAAGCAAATGTCATAAATGTATTGTTTGTCTATCAATGTGATGTATTGATGTTCATTGATGATATACATTTGCCTAATCTCTTGCCATGTATGAATGATTGATTTTTTTTAAGTTAAATTCTTTTGAAAATATTCTATTGCAAAAGGGGAGATTTATTTTCAAATAAAGCATTATCTTAGCAATAATATTTTTTTTAAACTCTTGATTTCAAATAATATTGCTAAAGATAATATTTTGATTGAATATTATTTGAAACAATTGGTACATTCTTGTTTAAACCATTTTCTAGTTGGATGTCTTATTGCTTAAAACTTGACTCTCCTTTATTGGTTTAATCAATGTGTATTAATCTTGTTGATTTAACTCTCTTTTAGCTTGGATATATTGAAATTATAAAATTGGTATCTTTTTTGTTTCTTCTAAATTGGTATTTCTTTGTGTAAAAAGAAGAAAAATCTTTTTCTATACCATGTATTCTTTTTGGGGGAGATAAGGACTTATTTCTTGAACTTTTGTTCTCTTTTTTGTTGCCTCCAATTGGTATCTTTTTGTTAATGCCAAAGGGGGAGAAATATGCATAATATTTGATATTATTTGTTATGCATAGTATTGGTAAAATAAGTATGATTAAATGATTATGAATCATATATGGATTTGATACCTACAATATGCTCATGCTTAAATTTTATAGCTATCATTTTATTTATGCATATTGATAGGGGAGCTACAAATCCTTAGTTAATATATTCACTCTCATATGTAATATTTTACCCAAAGATTGTCATCATAAAAAATGGGAGATTGTTAGCCTTATGGCTTCCATCCTTGTTGGTTGATTTTGATGATAACAATCATTGTCTCGTGATTCTATTGTTCTATCATTTTGTGTTTATGTGCAAGCATGAATTGTGATAAAATTCATCATGAATCTTTGTATATTTGTATTATGGATTTATTATTGCATCATTGATTTGTTTTGCCTAAAATATGTATATGCTTTAAATGATAATCTTTAGTTTCTTTATATGCATATTGTTAGAGGGAGTCACAAATCATTAATTGATTTATTTGCTTCATTGTTTGATTTACTTATTCTATATGCAAATTGTGCTCAATGTTTGTCTTCAACAAAAAAAGGGGAGATTGTTAGTCTTATGGCTTCCACCCATATTTGTTAAATGATTTTGATGATAACAAACACTGTGTTTTGATCTCTCATGTCCATATGAATACATTGTTGTATTACATATGAATATATTTATATATTGCATATGAATATTTTGTTGTTCATTCATGATTATTGCCAAAATTTTTTGAATGAATGTTTATTGTTTGATAGTGTCATATTTGTTCTTGATTAACATTGTCATATTTATTGAATGTTTGTTTGGCTAATCTTGTTGATTGATTGACATTATCCTATAGTTCTTGTATATCCATTTTGGTATATGTATTTATATGAACATGATTCAAGTTGTCAATGAAAAAGGCTCAAGCCATCATGAAGATGAAGTTCATGCACTACAATGAACCTTATGTGGATATGTGTAGACATTCATTTTTGACCATGGGTATGGTCATTAATGGTTGCCTATGATTAGAGGTGAAATAGGGTGTCAAAACCCTAAGTTACCAGTTCTACCCTCGTGAGTAGTTAGGTAGAAGTCATTATCACATGTAGGTTTTTAGGTCAGATTGAGTCTGTTCTTTCTGCATTTAGTTTTTAGAGAGTCTAGGAACATCCCCGTAAAATTTCATGTCATTCTGAGTCTATCTTGATAGAAAATAAGGCATTTTTGTGATTTGAAGGGCAATACTATCCTTTGAATCACAAAAGCTCTGAATAACTGTCGATCTTATTTCGAATGGTCTTGAGGCTTTAGCATAGATATTTAAGGTGTGTTTGGTAGCTAAGTTGATCAGTGGCAAGGCCTGTTGAGCTTTTTGGCTCATGTTTGGCTCTTGAGGTTCAAAAAGGTCATTTCAAGCTCAGATTAGGGTTTCGACCGGGAACGACCGGGATTCGATCTTTTTTATCAAACCAAAGCCTTCAAAGGCTTCAAAACACTTTCTTAAAACGTTTTAAAACTTGTTTCGAGAAGAAGAAATGATTTCAAGAGCAATTGGTTAGCAGATTTCAAAACCCTAATTTGGGCCCGGCAGGCCCTAAACAGCTAATCGGTCAAATTTTCCCTAAAAATTTGACTTTAGTCAATGCATTTTCACTTAAAATACTTCTCTAAACATGGGAAATCGAATCACGATCGTTTCGGAGCTTGAATCGTCGAATTTGGACTTAAAACGGGCTCGAAAAGCAGAAAAAAGCCGAAACCGGGTCAAAACGGGCTGAGAAAGGCCCAAAATAGGGAAAAATTGGGCGAGGGAATGGATGACCGTCCACCCATGGACGGCCAACCGTCCTCAAGGGAAGGACAACCGTCCCTAGGTGGATGTTCAACGATCCCTTTGCCCAGTTTTGCTAATTTTCAATGTTTTTTTCCTGCCAGGACTCTTTCAAGCCTTGCCATGTGTACAATTTGGCCATGAGGACTTTGGGATGAGTTTGAAGACCTTGGAAGGCTGATTTAGAGCCCTTGGATCATTCCTAGAAGATTTAAACTCAACTATTGATCAAATTCAGGCTTCCCTATAAATAGAGAGCTCTGAAATCAGTTTTAACACACACAATTAGCATTAGAGAGCTAGCTTGGAGAGTAAAGGCTTGAGCATTGCACAAGCTTCCCCCATTGCACTCTTAGCTATACTTTTAAAGTCCTTTGGAGGTTGGAGAAGGTCTAAGAGCAAGGGAGTAGAAGCTAGGAGTTAGGGAGAAGAAAGTAAATGTTACTCATTATGTTTATTTAAGTTTGCATATTTCCTTCTTCTTCTTATTATTCTTCTTCTTCTTTATTGTTCATGCTAGGATTTGGTATTTAGGATTAAGTGTTCATATTAGGGATTAATTTATTAGTATGCATAATAGGGATTAGTTTTAGGATTTGTTATATAAGAATGCATGATTAGGATAGAAGTTTTGGCATATCTTTTCTTCTTTTTCTTTTCTTCTATGATTATGGATTAGGTGTTTTATGTGTTAGTATGCATGATAGGAATTGTTTTATAGGAATGCATCTATTATGTTAGTAATCATATTAGGATGTTAGTTTCTTCAAGTTAGCATTAATATTGTTCTTATCATAAATTATTTTCATAACTTGGAATGATTTGATTGACATATAAAATGTGTTCGAGGGAGCATGCAAAGGTAAGTCTCTTCCCTTGTGATTAAATGAGTTATGAGAAGTATGATTATGATGCTATGTTTGATGATAGATTTAGTATGCATATTAGGTTGCATGTTAGTCATTTTTACCTTTTTTATTTGTTATTTTCATGACCTTTAATGCATTTTAAAAAGTATGTTCAAATTTGTCCATGAATTGAAAATACTTTTAAAGTGTATTAAATGTCATTTTTTAGGCCCAAATTAACTTAGAAACATGCCTAGGTTCATATAGAATAACTAGATTGCATTTAGGACATTTTTTCATGCATTGTTAGTATTGTTTGGTGCATTTTTTGTTAATTTAATTTAAATTCCAGCATGCATATAATTAGTATTTTAGGTATTTAGACTAACTTAGGACTAGCTAGGAACCCAAGGATTAGGGAGGTTACTTGACCTCGCTTAGGACTGTCCTTTGTTGTAAGAATTAGGATAGCAATTGAGTTCTACCTAATTTAGGAGTCTACTTCGAGAACAACTCTAAAAATAAGTGATTTTGAAAGTATTTAAAATGGAATGAAATTCCATCTTTTATGCAAAGAAAAGTGTTTTGATCAAACCCAAACTCTTGAAGTTAGAGTCCTAGATAAGGTAGAATCCTTTTGGCTATTTTGTTCATTACAATAGGAGAGTCCTATGTGATCGAACTACGTGGACTTTGATCTTTATCAAAAAATTGGTAAGGTACGTAGGCAGTCAATAGGGCGCAAGTCCAATCTTAGGTTGACTACGAGTCTCCTAAGATCCTTAGGATTGTGTATACTTTTGTACTATATATTATTATTATTATATATTATTATTCATATTTTGTGGTTGATTAGATAAATAGCATTGTTGTGATAAGATTTTGATAAAGCCCAAACTTAATTGGGAGACCTTTAATTAGGGTGAGGTGGGTGCCTACAAGGAGTTCCTTGGAACCTTCCCACTTCGTAACCTAGCCCCCGAATCCAACTTTGGTTCAAAGACTTGCTTTTTCTAAAAATATGGAGTCAATGTTTTATTGAAAATAAAACTCTTTTTGTGGTTTCCTTTTTCCCTAAAATAAGGTGGCGACTCCCAGTTTTTTTTACAAACTCTTATCATTTTTCAAAAACCCAATCTTGAGTGGATAATAGAGAAGGATAAAATGAGAAGGATAAACATCATCCACAATCCACTCAAAGCTCAAGTGAACGAAAGGCCTCTCGATCCCTCGAGATATTTGGTTGGCTGGTTCACAGATTGGCGACTCCACTTGGGATGTCGATGGCTAAACTCCAATTAATTACTTTTGGGCTTTTCAATTTCTTATTTAATAAAATCAATCACTGGCATTTGCATGACTGTTTGACTTTAAATTCTACTTTGTGTGTGCATTGACTCTGTATGTTTAGGACGTTGTATGCTAAAGCCAACGATAAGCCTAGCCCTGGGCCCAGTCTCTTTGATTCTTGGGTTCCATGTATGCGAAAGCCATCACTCTTCTTGCCAAGTACCCTCGGGTATATCAAACGGACCAATCACGTACTATTGGACCCACGCGGCATTCCTGATGTCACATGTGGTTAGGTATATCGATTGGACCGAGCGAGTAAGGGACACTCGGCTTACCCTTTGCATTAGTCCATATAGACTGTCTCTAGGACACATACCCTATATCACCTGATCACACACTATTGTAATGTTATGCTGCCGGATTGTTCTCCTGGTTTTGCCTGAGCCTTGATTGTAAATGTGTGTAGAACCATTTGGACCTGGATCTATAGGACTAAATCTTTATGATTGCCCTAAACTCTTAAGAGATGTGTCTTCAAAGAGTCAAGGTACCTAATAAAGATTAGTACCCTATAAATTCATGAGCTTAGGCCTGTGGTAGTGTTACGCTGCCCGAATAGTGGTATTGATCTGTGAGTCTTAGGAAAAGACGTGAGACGTGAGGCATGGGCTTTAGTCTCCTAAGAAATGAGATTTGTACTTAGGCCCTAGGCCTATTTTCATAAGATTGAGATATGAGCTGTGAGAATGAGATTCTACTTGAGCCTTAGGCTTATTTTCATAAGATAGAATGTGAGAGAGTGAGATTAATGTGTAGGCTTTAGGCCTATACTTTTGTGAGCATGTGAGGTTGTCCTTATTCATCCCTTTTCACACTGGAAGCTCTTAGTTGATTCAAATCTTTTCCCTTTCTTTTCCCAGCATTCTGGCTTGGCATCGTGATTCTAGCGGCCAGTTGTTTAAGGATTTACCTGTCGATTCAGAAATGTCTAGTCACGAAGATTGTACCCTTATTGTTGCTAAATCTAATGGAAAGACAACTTATGAGAAGATCGAGGCACTCTTAAAAGTAGTCCAAGAGTTAGTTCATTAGAAAGAAGAGGAGGATAAGGTGCGAGCCAGTACTAATTCTCTGTTTGAAAATGTTGATGAGAAAGAATGTTTCCTTAGACCGAAGATAATTGCTGAGCCCACTAGGTCTGGTACAGAATTTGTTCAGCCTATTGATCTGGATAAAGAGTCCAAGCCCAAAGTCCCCGCCTTCTTTTCCACTAAGCCCATATTGTTGAGTAGTAAGGTGGAAGCCCTGGAAAAAGCCTTGAGAGGTATTAGAAAGTTTGATGATCTGGTGGACATGTCGTCGTTGTTTATGTTCCCTAAAGCCCGTATGCCCACTCATTTCAGAATGCCTGAGTTAGATAAGTTTGATGGGATGGGTTGTCCTAAGACCCATCTGAAGATGTACGTGAGGGCCATGCACCCACGAGGGGCTGATGATGATCTGTTAGCCCAAATGTTCCATGAGACACTGGCTGGATCCGCTCTAAAATGGTTTCTAGCACTGGATGAGTCAAGAATAAAGACCTGGGAGGATGTATACACTGAGTTCAGCAATCATTACAGGTATAACACTGAAGTTGATGTCACAAGGAGGGATTTGGAGACTACTAAACAAAAATCAAGGGAAACTTTCTCTACTTTTCTCACCCGCTGGAGAGCCAAGGCTTCTAAAATGGTTAACCGCCCTGAGGAAGAATAACAAATCCGCATGATAGTGAAGAACTTGCTCCCAGTTTATCATAAGCACATGTTTTTCCAATATCTTCCAAATTTCCGAGCTCTAGTCGCTACTGGTAGCCAAGTAGAAGACGCTCTAGCCAATGAGCCCTCCGAACCGATGAACCCTACAAGAACCGCTGACCTGTCATCAATGGGAAGGCTACCGAAGTCAATGCCATATTTCAGCCTGCTCCATTTACCCAACCTTTTTCCTTAGGAAATAAACCATCCAGAAAATTCACTGAGCTTTATATGCCATCGGAAAAAGTCTTCGAGAAATTAAAAGCTCGAGGCTTGCTCCAACCTTTGGAGCCCAGACCTACACCCAACCCATTACCCAAGAACTACAATGAAAATGAATATTTCCATTTCCATCAATCCAAAGGCCATACTACCAACCGTTGCTTTCGTCTCCACCATGAAGTCCAAAGCCTCATAGATAACAAAACCATTTCCCCACCTTCTCAACCCAATGTCACCCAAAATCCACTCCCTACCCATGCAGTCCCGCCACCAGCAAATATCAATGTCATTAATGCCGACCCTTATGTCCACTGTGAGCCTATTCGCCCTCACCCTTCATTCCCTACCTCCATAATTGAGATGTTTCATCACTATCAGGCCCGTGGGCTCATTACCCCATACAAGCCAAGATCCAAGAAGCTTTACTGCCAATACCATGCCACTTTTAGCCACGACACGGAATCCTGTGATACATTGCGGAATATAGTACAAGGGTTCATCGATCAAGGTCTGATTGAAATCCCTCAACCCTTCACTAGCCCAAAGGGACTTTATCGTTCATGGAGACAGTTTGAGAAAGATACATTCCTGGGTTTTAGTTCGAATAGGCTTCCCGAGCCTCGTAAAGAAGATCAGCCATCTAAGAATAGTACTAATCAGTGGGCTCTCAAAGAAAGGTTTGAAGCTAGAGATCCTTGTGTGGATTTGTTGACAGAAAGAAATGGGAGGTTTAGTTTCTACATTCTCTACCCTGAAGATTCTTGTAAAGCTAAGATGGCAAGGGTTGAACCCATTAGACCTAAGGCTAGAACCAAGAAAGCCTTCTCCAAGACTGGGACTAGTCAAAGGGACTTAAGAAAAAGATATAAGGCCGGAGATCCCGAAGTAGGCCTGTTGGGGGAACCTAGTGGAAAGTTTGACTTCTATGTCCTTTACCCTAAAATGAAGAAACCCACCTTTGAAAAACCCATTGTTCCTTCTGGTTGGGGTGATAACCCTGACTTACTTAAAGAAGATGTTCCTATGATTCAGATTGAGCTTGAAGATCCAAACCTCATCCTTTTTAAGAAAGCTAGCCAGAGTATCCTTGAGAAGTATTTTGAGAATGGAATCTTCACGACCAAGATCACCGATATGAATGGAGAAATCCATTACCAAAATGTTTATCCAAGGCAACCACGGGTCACCCAATGTTTCATATCAAGTTCGACTTCTGTCGAGTCTACTATAAATGGTGGGTCAGAGAATGAGATTGATATCATAGAGTGGGAAGATTTGATGAACACACCCGAGGAGATAGCAAATATTTGGGCCAGTGATGAGGAAGATGTTAACCATGTCACTAGGGAAGGTCGTCATTTCAAGCCCACTCACTTGGAATCCAATAATCCCCTAGGAGAGTTAGAAAGGCCTCAACGCACTGAAGTTCAAGAGGAAGAAGATGAGGTACTGAAACAGCTTAAGCGAACTCAAGCCAACATCACCATCTAGGGGCTTTTGATGGCTTCTCAAAAACACCGGCAGACCGTGCTCAAACTACTTAATCAAGTTCAGATTCCCATCGATACTTCACCAGAGGGTTTAGTCAGTTTGGTCAGTCCAGTTCAGCATAGGCAATCGATATCCTTCACGGAGTCAGACCTTCCGAAGAAGGGACCTCATCATTTGCAAGCTTTGTATGTCACAGTGGATACTATGGACAAAAAATTCCTACAGTGTTGATAGACAATGGGTCAGCCTTGAATGTGTGTCCTCTCAGCACCGCCACTTCCTTGGGCATCGAACCATCAAAATTCAAGCCGTCAGGGCAAACTGTGAGAGCATATGATAACACTCGAAGAGAAGTAGTTGGCATGGTCACTTTATCTCTAGTTATTGGGCCTGTAGAGTTCCAAATTGATTTCCAAGTGCTTGATGTGCTTGCTTGCTTCAACCTTTTGAAAGGTTCTGTGAAAAACCACAGACATGGATTCGCAGCGGAATATGAAAAACAAAACTTTTTCGGTTTATAAAATAAATCCATGTACACAAAACCTCCAAGAACGATTCAAGCATCGGATCATATATATAAATAAACACAATTAATCAAAGCATATAAATCTTACTTGATTGTGTTCTTCGGTGTAGCTTTCCTTCGAGTTTCAAAAGTATGAAACCTCCAAAGCATATCCACACGAGAGCAAGACTCCAAAAGCTTCCTTGTCTTCCACAACCCTTTGTGGCAAGCAAGAATGGAGAGGGAGAGGAGAGAGGATTTCGGCCCTAGGGTTAGCTTAGGCTTAGAGTGTGTGAAACACTCATATTTATAGACTTTCTCCTCTTTGGGGGGTGTTTGGTTACTAGTGCTAGCATGACCAAACATCCTTGAATAGAGTAATCCTATTCTCGGTTAGTTTTGACTTTTAATCAATTAACTCTTAATAATTAAAATCAAACAAACTCCATGATAGGATTCCCCTCCCACAAGCTTAAGGAACTCACTTACTCTCTATTGTGTGTGACCCTTCGGGTTCACCCTAACCTAGCAGTGACAGGGACATCTCTATGTCTCCCAAAAATAGAAACTTTCTATTTTAAGGTTCAATTGGAACGATTCCAATTTTGCCCTCATTGATAACACTTTATCAATAGGCTTTCACTGGTCATGAGTGACATCTAGCAACATATCATGACATACCTTAGGTTTAGGTGAATAGTAGAACTATGTGAACCCTTCATATTATTTAATCCTTCATCCCCTAATGTCACAGTTAAGATAATAGGTATGGTTTTAGTCAAACCCTATCTTAACAACTTGTTATCTGTCCCACAAAATATAATCTCAATAAGGTAATCGCAGTGAAACTCTTTTCACTGTTTACCTATCACTCTGGCCAGAGGTTCCCTTTGAGAATTATCTTTGTGAACTTATCCTGACATTCTCTCTCATATAACTGAGAGTGATGATCCCTTATTGCACACTCATCCATCTTTATGCATAACTCATTAGAGCCAATAAGCCCCGATTACAACCTTATGGATAAGGCTGTACGAGATACTATCAAACTCAGCAACCTATGCACAAGACAGCTATGGTGTCTCAGGTCTAAGAACTACCAAATAAATGGATATAACACTAGAATATTCCTTTGACAGAACTACCATAGGAATACTCTTTGCAGATCATGTTCAGTGTACATATTCTCTAATATGCACCCACAGATTAACCTAAGTGTCACTACACTTATAGGAAAGACTACCTATCTGATCAGTCCAAACAAGGGAGGTTATTTCCTTATTTGTGATCAATAT
>JAESVK010064826.1:0-13490 GCA_017140935.1 Hamamelis virginiana
ATATTTCTCTTATCATTTATTCATGGACCTTATCATATATGTTAGAACATATTAGATAAGTTATACCTTCCATATATTGATAATATGAAACTTAATATACCCTTTAGGATTGGTTTTAGGGCATACTTCTAACATGCTCATCACCAATATACAACCTCTCACCGGTCATATTTTGGTCATGAATATGACTCCATATGGTTTCAAAAGAAAAGAGAGTAGAAGAAGCTACATTCCATTAACATTGAAGCATTTGAATCAATAAACCACATTTACCTTAGGCTTTGGAGAGGAACTTCACCATAGAACCCTCCTTGGGTATTTAGCTAGCCATAAAAAGAGATATAAACACCATACACAACCATAAACTGCTGAAAAGAGTAAATGCTTTGTAATAAATGAACCAAAAGAAGTGTAACTTACAACCTTGAGACTAAAAGGAGAAACAACAACCTAAACTAGGGTTTACAAAGTAAGAACAACAATATTACCCAACAAACTAATCTACTCTAAGTAAGAAATGCAAGAACCCTAGAAAAACTAAGAGAAAACCTTAAGAACTAAGCTAACCCTAGAAAACTAAGCTAAGAGCAAGAGAGAATGTCCTTCCATCAGCTGAAAATGCACATTAAATACCCCCCCAAAAGGGCATCAGACATGGGGACCAAAGGACAAGAGTGCCCTTACATTTGGAATGATTCACAATTGGCCCGGAGGTTTTCCCGCACATAGGGACCGGTACCCCTCCTAGGAGGGACCGGTACCTGTCACTTCTGCAACATGGGGACCGGTACCCCTCCTAGGAGGGACCGGTACCTCCCCTGCTGTAATGCCAAATCTGCACTGTTTTGCCAATCAAGCTCCCTCGCTTCAGCCTCGCTTGCCCCGGATGATTATATGGACTTTAAGGACCGCTCCAAAGGTGCTTGGTCCTCCAATGCACTGGAATCGGGCGAATGACTTGCTTGGGGAAGGCCTTGACGGAGAATGCTCCATAGATGCATAACAATGAGCATGAGAATGCACAAGCTAGCCTCGATCACCGGATGAAAACCTTCGGGATTCATCGAACACCTTCAAAAGATGGAATTAGCGCTATGCAACCTGCAAGTGCTCAAAAACAATGAAAGAATCAAATGCACCAGAATCAAGCCAAACTAGGGTTGAAGAACAGGTAAAATGTACAAAAAGACAAGTAAAAATGGGCGAATTTATGTGCTAAACACCCAAATCTAATTAGGAGACCTTTAATTAGGGCGAGGTGGGTGCCTACAAGGAGTTCCTTGGAACCTTCCCATTTCGTAACCTAGCCCCCGAATCCAACTTTGATTCGAAGACCAAGCTTTTCCTTAAAATATGGAGTCAATGTTTAATTGAAAATAAAACTCTTTTTGTGGTTTCCTTGTTCCCTAAAAATAAGGTGGCGACTCCCAGTTTTTACAAACTTTCATCCTTTTTCAAAAACCCAATCTTGAGTGGATAATAGAGAAGGATAAAAGTGGATAATAGAGAAGGATAAATCGAGACGGATAAACATCATCCACAATCCACTCAAGATAACACCCCCCAAAGTGAACGAGAGGGCCTCCCGATTCAGGTTGGCTGGTTCACAGGTATGCACTGACTTTGGAGGCATGGGATTCGTTTGGGAGGTATACTCACTTATTTTTTAGAAAATATCATAAACTTCCCTTTACTCATCTTCTAACAATGCACATATTCTGCAGGTATGGGCTCATGAGTACCTCAACCTGAATAGCCTAACTTTGATTGCTAATGACTTTTCCTGGCCAACCCTCGCTCGATATGCCCCAGATCGACGAGTGACTGCCATTGCCCATAGGCATGATTATGCTTACAGTTGTGCCTTTCTTGCAGGATTGCATTCCAATAAGGTAACCATCTTCATTTCTGCTTTCTTTTCTCAATGCTCAAACTTTCTCTAATATACCTCGTCCTCAGGTTAGGTGGAATCCTTGGCGCCATTGGAGAGGTACGATGCATGTTCAACTTAACTCTGCAATCGAGATGTCTCATAAGAGGATTCTGCTCGAGGGGCCTTCTGGCAGGTACTGGTACCTTGGGGAAAGAGTGCGTGCTCAGCTTTGTGGGTCTTATTCAGTTGCCCGTGTGCCTCATGCACCTCCTCCCTCTATGAGGCACACTGATAGGTTGACAGACTATGCTTTAGCAGACGCTATGGCTGGTGTATTTGCGGATGCTTTCCATCGTCCGCATGAGGATTATCGTACATTCTGTCAGCACTATCTGATGCGCCCATTAGTATCGGAATTTCCTCCTACTGAGGTATCGAACTTTCTCTCTTGATAGCCTTGCCTTTTTTTCTCATACATTATTCCTCATATCTCTTTATTTGGCAGGGTCGTCGATCTCGAGGGCATGCTTCCCATCCTACAGCTACTACAGCTCCTACAGAGGGCGAGTCTTCATCTTCTGCTCCTCCTTTGCCATCTGTTTCTTGGCAAGTGCAAGTTATTGAGGATGGTAGCTTTGTTCAACGAACAATCACTCGAGTGCCTTATAAAGAATATCCACACATTGATCCTTCTTACACTTCGGTAATCATCATACTTTCACCTTTTGTCATATGTAGCTTTCTCTCTCCTAACATTTTGAATCTTTTGACCTTTCAGGTGCCTGTACCATATGCTGAGGAATTGTTGGCATATAGTGCATCATTGACTAGAGAACTTCAAAGCATGAATCTCGATGCACATAATGCGAACATAGCTGCACAGGTAACTTTCTCTCTACTCTTTCAATCACTGATGATTTCACCTTTCACCAATCTCACATAAGCTTCGTCTTTACAGGAGCGCCATGGATAGAGAGAAGATCACGAGGCATCGGGTTCACAGGGAACAAGGAAATCATCTCGGCGGAGATGATTTTATACTATTAGGCCTTTAGGAGGCCTGTTTAGGGTTTTCTATGTAATTCTTTCTCTATGTATGCACTAAAAACCCTGAGTGGCATGTAATTTTATCCTAATGAGAATACAAATATGTTTCAATTGCTTTTTTGGTTCAATTTTAACTCGAAAATGGGTCAAAACTGACAAAAATTGAGCAAAAAGTCAAACCGGGCGTCAAAAAATCTCAAAAAAGTCAAAATTGGTAAAAAATTGAGATCAGGGATGGATGACCATCCCTCCATGGACAGTTGGTCATCCTTTGGAGGATGGTCATCGACCCTGGTTCACCTTTTTTTATTATTTTGATGCTTTTTAACTTTTTGAGTGTTCTATTTCGCTTCTAACTCGATTCTTTTGCCAAAAAGCTATAAAAACATATCTCTAGGCTCATTTTCATTACACTAAACACAATGGAAGCTCTTAAGTTGATCATCAACCTATTCATAGCAAGAATGCGGGCAGAAGACAAGAGGGTATTCGAACGATTCAGCTTGTCTTCGTGGTTCTTTCTCTGTCATGTAAAACTTGAAGACAAACTTCTCAACTCTATGATCCACTTCTGGGACTCTGATCTTCATGTATTTCGCTTCAACTGTGAAGAGGTATGTCCTTTATTTGAAGATTTTTGTGCCTTGATGAATATCTCTGTTAATGGTCCCTTCATCTTTCCTACCATTCGTCGAGGTTATTTCCAAACCTTTTCTTCTCTCTTTGAACTCTTGCCTAGGGAAGCTTCTTCATATATCCATGAAAACTCCATTGATCTTCTCAAACTAGCTTCATTTTTCTTGAGGGAAGGGGGAAAACCACTAGCTCTTCATAGGCCTACCCAGTACGCACTCGCCTTATGTATAGTGGGTTGTTTTCTTGTTTCGAATGGAACCATTTTCATACCCATTGAAACATGTGAACTCATTCTGCCATTGTCACAATCTCATAACATTATCCCTCTGGTGGTAGCTGAAACTCTAAACGGGCTTGACCACTTTCACTCCAATTCTGCTTCTTGCATTAGGGGTAGCCCCATTTTTCTTCAGATGTGGTTGGTTGAGAGACTCAAGCTGATCACTCCTTTTGATGGGCCCAAACACTTGTCCCATAACTACTGTTCGCGTAAGCTTTTGTTTCTTGAGGGTCGCTCGATTCAGGACATGATCATCTTCTTTTCTTCTCTGACTTGGAGAGATATTCTGTGGCATGTGGCTATATGGGACTGTGGTGAAGAGTATATACTACACACTTCGGGATATTGTCAGGTGAAGCTTATGGGCCTAAAGCATACATTGTTTTACTGGGCTTCTCGTGTGCTTCGCCAGATGGGCCGTGCTCAAATCAATCTCCCTCTTAAAGGACATGTTCATGGGGTAGAGGTGGCTACTCCTTCTTTGGTATTTGGGCTATGAAGAAATGGGCTTCAGGTTTATGTATGAGTCAGGTAGGGGATTGCAATGGGCCTTTTAGGCTTGGCGGGGAGTATCGGGCTTGGCTTAAACAAGACTTGGGTTTGAAGGTGCAGGCTATGAAGGATAAGGTTCAAAGCCTCGTTTATGGTTCTCGAGTCATTGCTCAGTCAGCGGGTTGGTCACTTCCACCAGATGCGTCACGAGTTAAGAGAAATAGAGAAGATGAGAATGAAGCCCAAGCCCGCGGAGCGAGAAGGACTTAGAGTAGATTAGGGATTATATATTTTACTTTTCTAAGCAATGTAAGATTTGAAGAAAGTAGGAATCATGAGTACACATGGCATGTAATAATTTTTCAAATGGTTTCTACCCTTTATGGATGAATAAATATCAATTTTATTAAAATCTCAACAAATAATCCTTTAATAATTACAATTGAACCAAACTCTTGGTGTTTTTACAAGAAATAGACCGCACCCAAAGTAAGTTTATGGGTTGCCTACGTATCCCCGTCCTTGATACAATGCTTTGTCATTTTTCTTTAACTCTTTGTGATATTTGGGGAATCAGGTCTTCGTAGTTCATGAATCAAATTGAAGAAATCCACTATTTTTTTTTATTTGCTCTAACTTTTGCCTAAGCAGCCTTTTCAAGTTTTCTACTTAGCGAGCTTGATTTATTTTTATTTTTATTTTTATTTGAATACCCTAATTTTTGCCTAGGCAGCCTTTTCAGGTTTTCTACTTAGCGAGCTCTTTTTTTTTTTTTATATGTGGTACTTCTTCAATTGATCCAAATTGGTAGGTTGAGAGAATTCATTCCCATCAATGTCTGCAATCTTCACGGCTCCGCCTGACAGTATTTCTCTGATGATGTAAGGGCCTACCCATGTGGGCTTGAACTTTCCTCACGGGTCATGGATCGGTGCTCGGATCTCTTTTAGTACTAAATCTCCTTTCTTCAAACCTCTGTGCTTCACTTTCTTACCAAACGCCTTGGTTATTCTTCTTTGATACCCCTGAATGTGGTGCAGTGCCCTCAATCGCCTTTCATCTAGTAGAGCTAACTCTTCATACCAGTTCCTTACCCATTCTACCTCCGCCAGTTGACTTTCCATGGCAATTCTTAATGACGGGACTTCTAACTCTATAGGCAATACCGCATCCATTCCATATACAAGTGAAAAAGGTGTAGCCCCGGTCGATGATCTAATGGAAGTACGATATCCCCACAGTGCTAGTGGTAATTTTTCATGCCAGTCATTGTAAGTCTCGGTGGTCTTTCTCAAGATCGACTTGAGATTCTTATTCGCTGCTTCAACAGCCCCATTTGTCTGTGGTCTATAGGGAGATGAGCGATGATGGTTGATACTATACTTTTGTAGGAGCGCTTCGGTTTCTTTTCGGAAATGCTGTCCATTATCAGAGATGAACTCGTGGGGCACTCCATACCGATAGATGGTATTATTCTGTATGAACCTTGCTACTTGCTTGGCATTCAATGTCTTGTAGGATGCAGCTTTTACCCACTTGGTGAAATAATCTATGGCGACCAGGATGTACTCGTGTCCATTTGATGCTGTGGGGGTTACTTTGCCAATGATGTCAATGCCCCATGTTACAAATGGCCATGGCGAGGACATGGTAGTGAGTGGCATCGAGGGTTGATGCTTTCCACTTGCAAACACTTGACATTTATGACACTTCTTGACATGTAGATGGCAATCCCTCTCCATAGTTGACCAATAATACCCTAGTCTCACAATCTTCTTGGCTAGCATGTATCCATTCATATGTGGAGCCCCAGCCCCTTCATGCACTTCCAACACTATCTTTTCAGCTTTTTGTTCATTGACGCACAGCAGATGCACCCCGTCATGTGATCTCCGGTATAGCTTCCCCCCACACAAGATATACTGACTGGCTAACCTTCTTATGGTTTTTCTGTCTACAGATGACGCTTCTTTCGGATATTTTCCTTTTTCTACAAATTGTTGAATGTCATAGTACCATGGTTTTCCATCATTCGGCTCTTCTTCTTGGATAACACAACAGTAAGCTGGCTCTTCTCGAGACTCGATAATGAGGGGAGTTACACCTTTGTCTTTAGGGATATTCACCATGGATGCTAGAGTGGCTAAGGCATCCGCAAACTTATTCTTTAATTTGGATAGATAAAATAAGTCAATTCGACGGAATTCTTTTACCAAGGCCTCTAAATATTCATGGTAAGGCAGCAACTTCTTATCCCGAGTCTTCCATTCTCCTCTGGTCTGACATATAATCAAGGCAGAATCCCCATATACTTCCAATTCTTCCACACCCAATTCTAAGGCGGCTTCCAATGCTAGGATACAGGCTTCATATTCGGCTATATTATTAGTGGCATCGAAGGATAACCTGACAGATAATGGTATTAAGTTATTCTCTGGTGTAACTAACAACACGCCTATTCCACATCCTCTCTTATTATGAGCCTCATCAAAGAATACTTTCCAAGGCTCCTTATTCACTTCTAGAATCTCTTCATTGCGGAAATAGTACTTAGATGGTCTTTCTGTTGACGATGGATGCTCTGCTAAAAACTCTGCCACTGCTCTCCCTTTCACTGATTTCTGCACCACATATTGAATGTCGAACTCTGATAATAGCAATAACCAACGGGCTGTCCTATAGGATAACACTGACTTTTCCAATAAGTACTTCAGAGGGTCCATGCGACTAATGAGTTGCACTTGGAAAGACAACATGTAATGGCGGAGTTTTTGGGTAACCCACACCAATGCCACACATGTCTTCTCTAATGCGTCGTATTTAACCTCATAGTCAGTCATCTTCTTACTCAACTAGTACACCGCATTCTCCTTTCGGGATTCTGGTAGATACTGAGCTAACATAGCTCCCATCGCAGTTTCAGTGAATGCTAAATAAAGTAGCAAAAGCTCACCTTGCCGCGGGGGAACTAAGATTGGTGGGTTGCTCAAATATTTCTTGATGGTTTCAAAGGCTTTTTGGCACGCTTCATTCCACTTCGTGGGCACATCCTTTTTAAGAAGCTTAAAGATAGGCTCACAAATCATGGTCAGCTGTGCTATGAATTGACTGATAAACTGAACTTTGCCTAAGAATCCTCGAATCTCTTTTTCTATCTTTGGCGGTTGCATCTCCGTGATGGCTTTGATCTTTCCCGGGTCGACCTCTATCCCTTTCTAAGTGATCATAAATCCCAGCAACTTTCCCGCAGTTACTCCGAACGTGCACTTTTGTGGGTTCAATCTCAGGTTATATTGCTTAATTCTTTGAAGGAACTTACCTAGAGCCTCAAAATGGCCTTCTCGATCCTTAGATTTCACGATCATATCATCCACATATACTTCGACTTCCTTGTGAATCATATCGTGTAGTAAGGTGGTTGTCACTTTCTGATAGGTAGAACCGGCGTTCTTTAGGCCAAAGGACATAACTCGATAACAGAAGGTCCCCCATTGAGTGATGAAGGAGGTTTTCTCCATAACTCGAGGGGCCATCTTTATCTGATTATAACCCGAGAACCCATCCATGAAGGATAACAGAGCATGACCGGCGGTACTATCTACCAGGATATCTATGTGTGGCAACGGAAAGTCATCTTTAGGGCACGCCTTGTTCAAATCTTGGAAATCTACGCACATTCTGACCTTCCCATCCTTATTAGGTACCGGCACAATGTTAGCTAATCACTCGGGGTACTTTACTACTTGGAGAAATCCAGCGTTCATCTGCTTCACTACTTCATCCTTGATTTTCAGTGCCCATTCCGGCTTCATTCTCCTCAATTTCTGCTTAACCAGCTTAACCCCCAGATTAGTAGGGATAAAGTGTTGTACTATGTCGGTGTCAATCCCTGGCATGTCTTTGTACGACCATGCAAATACTTCTATGTTTTCTCTCAACAATCCTACCAATTTTTCTTGTTCTTATGGTGACAGAGTTGCCCCAATTTTAATTATCTTAGGCGATTCATTAGATCCTAAATTAACTGATATTAATTCATCCACATTAGGTCGAGCATGTTCCATTTCCCTTCGTTGTTCAAACTCAAGGGGAACATCCTCTCTAGGATCTATGTTCATGCCATATACACCCATAGAAGATAGAAGGGATAAGCTGCAAATGCAAAGAATGAAGAAAAAGAATATTTTATTAATTATGAAGAAAGAAGAATAACAAAAACTAAACTATCATTCGCCTCCTAACAGAGGAGGGATGATTTTATTGAAAATGGAAAAACAAGAGTCCTATTCTACAATCCTATAGAAATAAAGTATAGAAATCCTACAAGCTATCATCTGATGGTAGTGAATTTTCTGCAACTGAGTCTTCAACTTGACGCTCATACTCAAGGCTCCAGTTAGTCAATGGACTGATGGTATCTTCAATGAGGTGGATAGGACTGGGTTCATGAACATGCTCTTCGATGCAGGCGATCTCTTTGAACATAGCCCCTATGGCGACTTCATCGATGTGGTCAACTCAATCAAACTCTGTACATTCTTCGGCTGTGATGGTAATTGGAGAGAGAGATAGTGGAGTATTGAAGAAGATTTCAAACCCAGGAACTCTAGCTTTCTGCTCTTCAAGGTACATGGGCTCGGGGAACCCACAATAAAGGAAATCATCCCCTTCTTTGACAAAAGCCCCATTCAGAGTAGGCCGGTAAGGCTTCAAAGTGAGGTTAAGGACTCGTCCCTCTTCTTTGGCCAACTGTCTCTCTCTTCTTTTCTGTGCCATCTCTTTTCTGTCATCTTTGGTACTTTGATAGCCCAACCCGAATGGATAAATTGCTGAGAGATACTTGATAGAATCAGGCGTGCCTTGATGACGACGTCCTAGGCCCATTCCTGGAAAGAAGCCCATATTTTTCATGATCTGGCCTACTTGCATATTCCCATACGGACTACAATCTAGCACCATCTTCTCTTTACATCCAGATTCAACTTCTACACACTGTATGTATTCAAAGCCTGTCAATGGTACTTCTTCGATTTCTGGCTTGATCTCATAGGTAGGTACACGGGTAGGAGTGATCTCAGAATCTCCCTTCAACGTCACTACCGAGCCTTTGTAGGGGAATTAACCTTTTGATGGAGAGAAGAAGGCACAGCCCCAATTGGATGAATCCAAGTAGAAGATTGAAACAAGCAGGCACGTCTAGTACTTGGAAATCGACTTGGAACTCTACAGGCCCAATAGCTAGAGATAAAGTGACTAGGCCAACTACTTCTCTTCGAGTGTTGTCATATGCTCTCACGGTTTGCCCTGACGGTTTGAATTCTGACGGTTCGATTCCCAAGGAAGTGGCGGTGCTGAGAGGAAATACGTTCAAGACTGACCCATTATCTATTACCCATAGTATCCACTGTGACATACAAAGCTTGCAAATGATGAGGTCCTTTCTTCGGAAGGTCTGACTCTGTGAAGGATATTGACTGCCTATGCTGAACTGGACTGACCAGACTGACTAAACCCTCGGGTGAAGTATCGATGGGAATCTGAACTTGGTTGAGTAGCCTGAGTACTGTCTGCCTGTACTTTTGAGAAGCCATTAAAAGTCCCCAGATGGTGATATTGGCTTGAGTACGCTTAAGCTGTTTCAGTATCTCTTTCTCTTCCTCTTGAACTTCGGTACGTTGAGATCTCTCTAACTCTCCCAAAGGATTGTTAGATTCCAAGTTAGCGGGCTTGAAATGACGACCTCCTCTAGTGACATGGTTATCATCTTCCTCATCGCTGGCCCAAATATCTGCTATCTCCTCGGGTGTGTTCATCAAATCTTCCCATTCTATGATATCAAACTCATTCTCTGACACATCATCTATGGTAGACTCGGCAGAAGTCGAATTTGATCCGAAATACTGGGTGACCCATGGTTGCCTTGGATAGACGGTTCGGTGATGGGTGTTTCCATTCATATGGATGACCTTGATTGTGAAATACTTCTTGAGGATACTCTGACTAGCTTTCTCAAAACAGATGAGGTTTGGATCTTTGGGCTCATCCTGAGCCGCAAGAATGTCTTCTTTAAGTGAGTCAGGGTCATCACCCCAACCAGAAGGAGCAATGGGTTCTTCAGAGGTGGGTTTTTCAAAGGTGGGCTTCTCCATCTTAGGGTAAAGGACATAGAAGTCGAACTTTCCACTAGGTTCCCCTAACAGGCTTACTTCGGGATCTCCGGCCTCATTTCTTTTTCGCAACTCCCATTGGCTAGTTCCAGTCTTGAAAAAGGCTTTCTTGGTTCTGGCATTAGATCTAATGGGTTCAAGCTTTATCATCTCAGCTTCACAAGACTTTTCAGGGCAGAGAACGTAGAAACTAAACCTCCCATTTTTTTCTGTCAACAAATCCACACAAGGATCTCTAGCTTCAAACCTTTCTTTGAGAGCCCACTGACTAGTACTATTCTTTGACAACTGATCCACTTTGCGAGGCTTGGAAAGCCCATTCGAACTGAAACCCAGGAATACATCTTTCTCAAACTGTCTCCATGAACGATAAAGCCCCATTGGTTTAGTGAAGGGTTGAGGGATTTCAATCAGACCTTGATCGATGAACCCTTGTACTATATTCCGCAATGTATCACAAGATTCCGTATCATGGCTAGAAGTGACATGGTATTGGCAGTAAAGCTTTTTGGATTATGGCTTGTATGGGGTGATGAGCCCACGAAGTTGACAGTGATGAAACATTTCAGTTATGGAAGTAGGGAATGAAGGGTGAGGGCGGATAGGTTCACAATGGACATAAGGGTCGGCGTGGATAACATTGATATTGGCTGGTGGTGGGATTGCATGGGTAGTGTTTACACTAAATTTTACCGGCCAATGAGGATTGACCACGTGGAGATGATCTGGGAATTTAGCTAGCATAAAAATAGGATAATTGGTTAATATGTAGAGTTAACTAATTAGGAGATTAAGATAAACAAGGACACGTGGCAGAAGTTTAAGCTGATTAGAGACTAAGTCAAAGAGGAGATAGAAGTGGGACACACGACAAGCTATTAGAGGAGATTAAATTGAAAGTTGGTTACAATTTGGATAATGGCTAAGGAGGTTCAGCCATAGTAGAAGACCACGTTTGGGAGAAAACCGTGTTCTACCAAAGGAGATGCCCACGTCCAGAGAAGTTGGCCATGTCCAAGAGAGATGAATACATAATGGGATCATGGGGAAGGCCATGATCAGGCAGGGAAGTTACTCAATGACAGTTGGAAGACCGTGGAGCTATAAAATGAAGAAGAGATGCAGCGTTTCAACCCCTAACAACTTCAACAATCAAACTTCAAGTATCAAGACTTGCAATTTTCTTTCAATCAACTTTGTTCTAAGCTTTCAATTTCGTTCAGTTATTGTATTTACTTTTGTATTTGCTTCTGCATTCAACGTCAATTTCGTTCAAGTATCTATCATGACTTCCAAAGGATTGGTAAGCTTGGCATTTGTAAGTATTTTAATTCCGTCAATGAAGTTTAAGTCTTTTTCAATCTGATTCATCTTATATATCTTTACTATTATTCATTGATCGTGATTTCCTGTTTAAATCACTCACTTTAAGGACCCATAGGAAGTAGAACCCCTGACTTCCGCCAATCGCCTGATCGTAAAAACAGCGACCTTCTAGGCCTTGAGATCCCCGGTCTTAAGTTTTCCCCTGTCTAGATAGGTGCTTGGGGTCGTGTTCAAACGATCTCTGGACTTTGATTAGTCCTGGCACGCCCGCGCACACACCCATCACGTGACAAGAGATTTTTAGCCGAACACCATTTTGGCACGCCCGGTGGGACTTAGACTGACCATAGTTGAATGTCACAGAGAGTTACTAGGTCGATGAGTAAAGAAACTAATCCAACCCACACCGGGGAATCGCGCACTGAGCGATCCCAAGGGGATGATGTCACTCTAGCAGATCTGATGAAGGTCATACAAGAAATTCCAACTTACTTGGTACAGGCTGTACGAGACCTCATGGTCAACATGGAAGGACGTCAAGTTGTTCTTCAAGAGACCTTGGTCGACAAAATAGAAAAGATGTCAGACCAACAACATAATCTTTGTCTTGAAATTTCAGGCTTAGTAAAGTCTAACCAGCCAACTGAGAAATCCAGAGACTTTTCTCTGAACAAGGACCAGACCGTGGAAAATGAATCCGCTGGTCAGAATATCAATAGTGAAAAGAATGGCTTGAAACACTTGAGCCATACTAATCAATCAATTAATATGCTTGAGGATGAGCGACCGTACGTTCCACCACCACTTAGGAATGGAGATACTGGTCAGAAAATGGCTTTAGGAGCCTCTAGTTCCGACCCGATGGCCAAATCTTATGGCAAACAGCCAATGGGTACTCAGACACTCGGGGGGCAGGCCTCTAAGACTGGTTTTACTCAAGCCAATGTCCATGGCCTGCCATATGAAGATGATGATAGGTTTAAACCTAATTCTCAAGACTGGTATTCTCATATGCCCGGGGGGCAAAATGGGAGGCCGTCAAGTAAGACGTATGTATCCCCGGTCTTATCTCAAGACCGACAGACTAGAGCCCGGCCTTCAGGCGATAATCCCGGTCATATTCCGGCTGATCGGAATGAATTGATGGCTTTAATCCAGGAATGTGTAGGCCAGACAACACATAGGCGACTGACTAGACCTTTGTATCGGAAACCTTACCCAGAATGGATTGATAGGAATAATGAGTTTCCTAGGGGCTATAAAGTGCCTGATTTTACCTTATTTACTGGAGAAGGCGGCCAATCTACTGTTGAGCACATAGGCCGTTTTACTATTCAATGTGGTGAAGCCTCGGTTAATGAGAATTTAAGACTGAGGCTATTTGGCAATTCTTTGACCGGAGTTGCATTTACATGGTACATTAGCCTGCCGCCTAACTCAGTTTTAAATTGGCGGCAGATGGAAGAAAAATTTCATAATCAATTCTATAGACAGGAGCCCGAGGTTACAATGGCAGACCTCTCGTTACTCAGACAATTATCTGGCGAGCCAACCGAGCAATACATTAGCAGATTCAAGAAGGCTAGGAATAGGTGTTGTTAGAAGTGTGCCCTAAAACCAATTAGTAGGTTGTTATTAGGGAACTTTAATTTCATTTATGTTATTGTAT